>JAHWFP010045502.1:0-14377 GCA_023313725.1 Lithobius niger | reverse complement strand
GCCGATTGGGTTTGGCTACCCACAAATTCCCTCAAAGTCTAGAAGTTAAGTTTATATGTTTAGACTAAAAATTTAGAAATTCTGTTCTAAAAATTAAATTCTAATAAACTAGTTACCCTTTGAACCACTACCTTGCCCGGCATGGCAACATTCGGACTGGACATCTCTGCTCCGACCGCCGTAGTGACCTCTAGCCTGAGTCCTTGAGCTATGCTATGCTAACGAAATTCTCTCCTGGCTTGGTTATATGCCTGCTGCCTCTCTGCAGGTAGGAGGGAAACCGCGGTCCTGTAGGAGAGCGACGGAGGGGGGGGGGTGTGTGAGGTAGAGGGGTCGCTTTGGAGGAGGAGTGACTGACCAAAACCGGCCGAGCTGGCACTACCGGAAGTCGGCCATGACAGCGCGGACGGCTAGGGTAGCTTTGCACTCTGACTGGTGGGGGGAAACACTACTGAGTTCGGATTGGAAGGAGCTTGGATGGCAAAGGGATTTGCCGACTTTGGGTGTTTTTAGAGGCCGTGGCTTGAGTAGTGCATTGAGTTAAACTCATAACAACGTGAAATAGGCCTATAAATTTTTTTATAGAAACTACAATGTTAGGCATTGCAACTATAGAAGGAAGGGGGGAGGGAAACGAAGTTTGATGCTCAAAGTTAAAATAAACTGTTATTAATTGAAGGCAAAGGCTTTACTGTGCATTCGGAATTGAGATCACTATGGTCGGAGCCCTGAAATAAAAATACAAGATACACACTGAAAATGTCCGGTAAAATAATCGTAGTTGTGTTGCCATTTTGAACAAGGCAGGGTTCATGAGAAAAGATTACGTTAAATAATGCTTTTATAAAAGCCTAGGTAAAAGATTAAATAAACCAGCTTGTGTTTCGAAATTCTATAACGCATAAAAATTTAAGTGTATTATTGCAGCCGCAGATAATAACGCTAGTGTAGTCAAAGTTTTCATAGTTGCTAAAATCGTCACCTTAGTAAAATAAAAACATTGAAGACGTGATAAACATGTAAACTAGCACAGCACTAAGCTAGTCGGCTTTACGCCTGGAAATAAATTCAAGAAGTACAAATAAATATTTAAATGTTTGTTTTTCGGAAAATAGCGACGGAAATTGCGTGCGTTGGCGCTTAGTTTGAGCACTTTCTCAAATTGAGTTGTAGACCAAAGTATGGCGAATTTTGGAGTTCTGTTTTCGTAGGATTACAGAAAAAGTTCGGGTTTATTAAGAGCTGCAAACAGGAGTCGATGAAGTCCATTTTCTTGGAAGATACAAATTTTTAAACTTGGAGGTGAAAAATAGGCCTAGCGCTTTTTAGCGCTAAGAAAAAAAAAGGTTTCCCCGAGTCGTTGATGGTTGGTGTCGGGTCTCCTAACCAATCGACAGGAATTTTAGGCCTCATGCCTTTACAAGACAAACAGGGAGAAAGCTCAGCGGAGGGTCCTGCTAGGGTACTAGCAGAGCCCCCGTGCCCAAAACAAAAGAAGAATTGGAAGAAGAATGGAATACAATAAAACATAAATTTACTTTTCCAGATTTAGACGAAACCCAAAGGGTGGAATTCTTAGAAATGCTAAAAACGCATCAAAACTCGTTTTCTAAAAACGATTTTGATCTGGGAGTTTATGATCAGTATGAGGTGCCTATTCGGACTGGTAATGCGGAACCAGTTCGTTCCAGGTTGTACAGGGTGCCATTCCACCAAAGGAGTTGCTAGATAGCTATGTGGAAGAGATGGAAAAGGCCGGGTTTGTAAAAGAGGGAAAGAGTAGCTGGATGTCGCCATGTCTCTTGGTGAGGAGCAAGCCTAGCGGATATCGCGTGGTGGTGGACTTACGCGGCTTGAACTCGGTGGTTGAAAGCATAAGTGTGCCGATACCTACCGTGACAGAGAGCATGGCGCATCTCAGTGGGCCTAAATACTTCAGCAAACTGGATTTTACGTTTGGATTTTACCAGCTCAAGCTTGCTGAAGCTGATAAGCACAAAGTAAGCTTCAGTTCTTCAAGGAAAAGCTGGATTTTTCAGTTTGCCGATGGGATTAAAAACGGCTCCAGCGCACTTCTAGTTTTGTGCTCAGCAGATTTTCGCTGAGATTTTAGGTGCCTATTGTGCCTGCTATTTAGACGATTGTATCCTCAATTCTCCAGATTTTAGGACTGATATCAGGCATGTAGACCGAGCTCTGGGTCTTGTTGCTAAGAGTGGCATGAAGCTAAGTCCGGAAAAATGTTTATTTGGCTGCAAATCTGTGAAATTCTTGGGATTTGTACTGGACGAACATGGAATACATCCTGATAAGGACAAACTAAGGGCTATGGAGTTATACCCTGCACCTAAAAATCCTAAGCAGGTACACCAATGGGTCGGACTATGCAATTATTACAGGCGTCATGTGGCGGGTTTCACCACCTATGCCTCTGTATCAACAAGGCTGACGAGGAAAAATTGCAAGTTTGTTTGGGGCGAGACAGAGGAAAATACTTTTAGGGAATTAAAGAAAGGGATGGTCAATGCCGCTACGTTAAAGCATCCAGATTTTACGCAGCCATTTTATCTCGAAACTGACGCATCGGATTTTGCGGTAAGTGGCTGCCTGTCGCAGATGCATGGAGGCATTTAATATCCCTTAGCCTGCACTTCCCGAACACTCACACCTAGTGAGCGTAAGCAGACGACGACTACCAGGGAGATTTTAGCCATCGTGAACGGGATCGAATCTTTTAGAATATATTTATTAGGTAAAACTTTTTTTTAACCACGGACCATATGGCTATAATTTTTTTATACAACTCGTCCTCTTTGTCTCCTAAGCTAGAGAGAATTTTGCTGCAAATAAGGGAGTACAACTTCTGCTTACGTCATAGGCCTGGTAGATTACTGACAGTTGCAGATGCATTATCTCGCGTCGAGATTCCAGTGGCTGTTCTTGGCAGCCAGTACCCAGACTGGACTCGCGCACATCTAGCAGCTGAACAGCGCAAGGATCCCTATTTTGGCGATATAATTAAACGTCTTAAAGATCAGTTGTCAGAAGAACTCTTGGATGCCTCAAACAAACACAACATCTTTTTCAAGGATTACGACGAGATCCTGTATAGGATCCGACTCGCCGACCCTGAACAGGGCAGAATCGAAAATCTAGCACAGATGTGTATTCCTAAATCTCTAGTAAATTTCTGTATTAGATATTATCATTCATCCACAGCGGCCGGACATAGGGGCCGAAAGAAAACTTTGGATTTAATACAGTTACACTGTTTCTGGCCTAAAATGGCTGAGAACATTGCCGACTACGTAAAGTCATGTCAGGTCTGCCAAGCTTATGCTAGACCGAACAAACCCCATAAGGCTGAACTCAGAGCCTATACCCCCTTGCAAAGGCCAGGTTTGTCTTGGTCCTTGGATCTCATTGGGCCTTTGCACACCAGCAACCACGGGGCTAACTATATTCTCAGTATGGTGGATGATTTCTCTCGCTACACTATCGCAGTGGGCATTCCCGATAAAAAGGCAGAAACGGTAGCTAAGAAAGTGTTTTCTAGACTAAATGCTAAATTTGGCAGTCCCGTCCAAATCCGGTCGGACAACGGGAGCGAACTAAATAATACTATTATGGCTAAATTGACAAATTTGTTGCAAATTAAACAAATTAACTTCACACCTAACGTTTCATGGGTAGGTGGGCTGGTCGAAAATTGCAACAAACAAATTGAAACCATTTTGCGTAAGATCACTGCTCATTGTCCCAACGATTGGTGTCGTTATTTAGAAATGGTAACTATTGCTATAAATTGCACGCCTTCAGCGGCTACATTGGTTAGTCCGCATTTTTTGTATTTTGGTTGTGAATATCGCTTACCAGCATCATTGGCTTTTGAGCCACCTAAAATCTGTTACGACAGTGAAGATTACGTGGTGCGTCTAGAGAGTAGACTTCAGGCTGCACAATTGGAAATCTGTTATCAAGTCTCAAAATCTTTATAATAAAACGGCAAGGCCCTATAAATGTATTGTGGATGATTACATATTATTAAAAATATGGGTTCCTGTAAAGCAGATCTCCGTTAAGCTTCAGAAATGTTGGGATGGCCGTTTAGAATAATGGAGTTCATTAACGATGTCATCGTAAGAGTAGTTCATTTCTTGGATCCGTTGAAAATTTATCGTGCTCACGTTAACCATTTGAGACCATATTTCATAAAGGGTAAAAACCAACCTATACCTTTTAACGGAGCTTATGATCTTGATTTATCGTTACAAGTTAACGGAGAATTAACGGATGCTGAAACAAAATTACAAGAATACATTTCTGATCTTCTTTTGGATCCAAATGGCCGAGCGGCAAAAATGGAGGTGCCGGATTTTGAAGCGTATGCTCCGGATCCCGAGTCGTCAGTTGCCAACAACACGTTAAATAAAGCAGGCGATGGTAATTTTAGAAAACGTATATATGTCGAACCACGATCAGCTCGAGCTTTGAAAATTAAATAGACTAAATTGGAACAAGAATTATACTTACAACGTTTTAGAGGTGCAGCGCACTCTTATCAAACTAGAAGCAGTAAATGTACGCCAGAAATAAGGCTTCGTAAGCAACTGGACGACGCGAGAGTCGAGGAAAACGACGTAGTGTAGTTTTCTGTTAGAGAACAAAGGAAAAACATGGCCGCCAGCCGTGCGGTTAGACGTGAGAACCCTGTAGCGGGTCGTGGGAAAACGCGGCGTCGCATATAAGCATTGCTGAAAACAAAATTTAAGTTCAAACGGACTTTCCAAAATAATAACAGTATTGCATGCATACTAAAAATCTTAAAATAACTAGTAGACATGTGTCAGAATAACGATAAAGGGAATTCAAAGACTTGCCTTTCAGTATTTAAAATTAAAATTATTTTTTTTTAGTTTATTTAAAAATCGACAGACAGAAAATTTTTTTAAAAAACACAATCTATGTACACAAAAATACGAAATTATACAAAAACAGGATATGATGGTAATAATTAACATTTTGGCAATATAGTAGTGTGTTGTGAATTCAGGAAATAATAAATCAATGATTGAATTAAGGTTGGGTAAAAAGTTAAAAGCTAAAAGTAAATGTGAACGAAAACGGGGAATAGATTTTAAACAAATAATTGGGGGAAGTTAAATTGTTGGTTGAACGGAGAAATACAAGGGGTATGGTGTTGATAAAATTTTAAAAATTGAAAAAATTGGGTTGCAGGTGGCGGCTAGTTGATAACTTGTAGGGGAAGGACTAGGTCGATAGGGTCGCCCGTTACCGCTAGATGGTGCGCGTTGTCGGGTCGCCAGCAGTCGCCGACACTGTTAAATAAACGCGTCGGACGAGTGGTGACGACTCACGGCAACGGCAACGGCAAAGGAAATTCCGGCAACGGCCTAGGAGCTGCTGGGTCCGTTGCCATTTTCTGTAATAAATGGAAACAAAAAGTGTAAATGCCTAGAAATCAAAAATCTTAAAAGCTGAAAACATTGCATGTGATACGGACATTCTCGAAACAAATTCAAAATTCACGGGGTCTTCATTTTTATGGGAAAGGAATTATTGAAATGAAATTTGAAATTTGAATAGAAACTGGGAAATTTTTTTTAAAACAAAAGATGGTATAAGGAAAATGAAAATCATGACAAGGTTAAAAATAAAAATATGCATTTTTAATTTTCAAAAAGCAAACAGAGGCGGATTTAAGGCAACATTATTTTGATTTTTTTTCCCCCCAACTAACAATTAAAAATGGTCAAAAAGTGCATGTGAGCATTGATTGGAAGTTAAAAACAGATGGATATAGAGGGAAATAATGGTCGATAAGACGAACTAATCAAAATTAAAATTATTTTTTCTCTCTCCCTCTTCTTCAATTTTAATTAGGCAATGCATTTCGTTAATCATATGGTGAAAATTTATTAAGAAAGAAGCACGGTTACATCTGTGACATAATTACCGTCAGGATGGGGTGGGAAATAAGCAAAATATTATGATCCCCCTATCCATTTTTCCCCATCTTTTTCCCAGATAAATGAGAAAAAGATGGCGATTGTGTTAGAACGGTTCTTAAAGCATTAAAATAATTGGAGGTGACAGCTAACTGAAAATGTGGGTGAATTGATTTAATAACAAGCATGATATAAGACCTGTACGGTCGTGGAGAAGGCTAAAAAAATTTTATCACGAATTTTTTAGGGGGGCCAGTAGAAATGGCTGTTAAAAATGGGTGTTGATACCATTTTAATTGTCGCAACTTGTCAGGAAATTGTAAAATAACCCCCCCCCCCTCCCCTCTGAAAACCAAGCGGTATAGGGTGGATGGGTGTTACTGGATAAACATGTCTGAAATTTAAAGTTGTATTTCATAATGGATAGAAAAGAAACAAAAATCAGGGTGGAGAGCATGTTTTGAAACTTATGTAGAAATTTTATTTTAAGGAAGGGAATTTTTTTCCCTCTCCTCTCTTCCCCTCAATAAACAACGCATTCAGGATCCATGATCAAAATAGGTAATTCGGACCATGGATTGTGAATGGCGTGGTACCTTAATGAAAATTACGTGGATAAAGTTATTTTCGTCATTTTTTTCCCCCAATTTGTGGGGAAACCTCCCAAAAAAAAAAAATAATAAAAATAAAGCAAAAGTGCAGTCCAAGGGAACGGACATGCAATTTTGGGACAATCATTTTATTGTGAACGTAAGGTTCGGACAATTGATTAGTAAATAAATAGGAAACTCCAATTTTCTGGGAAAAGTTGAAAACATACCAGTAATAAACCAAAGAAAATTGAACTTTCCTATACGAATGAAGAGTAAAGGGCTCTACTTCATTCTTGATTAAACCAAGATTTGATGTAACAAACCATGATTTTAATACGGGGTGGATAATTTATTATTTTAATAGTGACATTCAAAATTGGCGACTAACATAGCTAGGAAATTAAGTAGTAAACTTTAGGCCTGTATTGGCCGCGAATAAGCAAAATATTCAGCCAAGTTGGAAATAACGTAGATTCCTCTCTCATAATTGAATTTTTTTTGTTAAATTACACAACCTGTGCCAGTTGCAGAATTCAAAATGGACACAGGTTATACAGTTAAGAATTCTGATTGTCAGAAATTTTTTTTTAACTCCTAACGGAGAAGTGCGGTTCAATAAAAATCATTTTCAAATTTTAATTACACAGAATTAACTTACCATATCGAAGAGCCAGGCAGACGAAAGAGCCTGGGAAGCAGGGCAGGTGGCTATAAAGGCCATTATTGTGTCGGGCATGGTCAGATCCGGGGGAGAGGGTGTAGCTCCACTAGTGGATGCCCCGGTGTTTATAACCATGGATCCTCCGGATGCTGAGACGGCGGGGGCGTTTGGGACGATGTAGATAGGGTCCAAGCTGTTTTCGGATGCGGTTGTAGACGGAGGGGAGGCTCAGGCGGAAACAAGGCGGGCTTCAACATCGTACTCCTCCATTCTGGCAGCCCGTACCTGAAAATCCTCAAATGTCTCGTGGGCCTGGGCGAATGGCAGGTAATACGCGTGGCGCATATGCAGGCAGGACAATATTGCAAAAATAATAGTGATCGGAAAATCTGGCAATCATCGCAACGGTTCCTTCGTTTGGCGGGGTTCCTAGTACGGGGATACGGATGTGGGGCCGGAGAAGCTGGAAGAAGGCCCGTTGAAGGTAACTTCGTTGGGGTTCCCCAGGGTACAGTACAGGGAAAGCTGGAAGCAAGGTGCTTTGGTGGGACACTGTAGGAGGAGGTTTGGGCATTCCAGACACATGTAATAGTGCATTACAATGACACTGTACACAAAGGCGTTGGTTGTTAACAATACTTCAAATTGTTGAAGATCCCGACCAAGCCGGGCGTGGGAGTTCCGTTGATCAGGGGTTGCGGGTTATACGGCTTAGGCAGGATCTTGCGGGGTGATTTTCCTGCTGGCATGATGAAAATAAATTTCGGGGGGTGGGATAGCAGATAAAAAGATATCCAACTGGTTGGGGATCTCGAACGAGAGTGATTTTTCTAGCAAACGAAAAACTCGAAGTCAAAAGGTTGACCCACTGGGGTAACCAATCAAAATCCAGAGTGACAGTGATGTCAATTTTATTAGGGGCCATACTGTCTAGTTCCGTTTTCCCATCCCTCACCTACTAGTGACTATTTGGGGCCCATTGTCCAGTTGACCTAAAAAATTGAAGTCAAGATGGACGATGCCGACTTTGAAAACACCTGTAACATTAGCGGCAACCCTTTTACTTCAGTGATACGCTAGGGTTGAGCTGCTCCCGTTTCCAAAAGAATAGGAGAGGGAAGTTGCTCAAGGAGGGTGCATCAGGTCAAAAGTGGGTCAGTAAGACATGGTTGACCAGCGTAAGGAATTCAAAAGTGTGGGAAAGTAGTGTTTCACCAAAATTAAAGCAAAATCAAACAAAAACATGTGGAATCGGGAGAAACATATTTGTAGTTTTATTACAGTAAAGGTTATACAATCAATACAATGCTGCAATAAAAATATCATTTTATTTCCACAGAAAAAGAGATGCTGATTGTAATATACAAAAGTATTAATGGTTTCTTCCTTCTTTTTGCTTGAACATGTTGCAGAAAATGTGTAATAAGAATGACAATCAGTCTGAGAGGGAAATTGATGAAAGAGATGGTTGGCACAGAAACAACCTGAGGTGAAGGTCCGTAGAGAAAGATGAGACACGTACACAAGGTAGAAATGAAGAAAAAGGCAAAAAGAGGGTGATGTACCCAAACTAAAAGATGAGTATTATTGTCAAAATCGATGGCATGAAGGATGAAACTTTCTGGGAACACAAAACAACATGAACCCCCACACACCCCCCCTCCTCGGAGGATTACATGCTGACTGGCACATACATCAAGACGGAGCTTGATGGCAGTTTTGTTGTTTTAAAAATAAATGTTCCCTTACACATTCGGCTGTCGGAAAAATTGGTGGTCGAGACAAGTACAGACAAGAATACTTCAGTTACTTGGGGGGCTAGAAGTTGGGCCGATTCTGCGTTAAGGCAAAAAGTTGCCATTAAAAGTTGAAGTAACTGAATATTCTTTCCTGGGAGGATAGTCACTTTAAAAGTACGCCAGTGACACAAGTTCTTTTCACACGAAGAAAATCACATAAAATTGCTTTAAAAGTTGCATGTGAAATACACAATCTTTTTCTCTTCCCTCTTACTCTGAATTAATATAAAAACAAATTATTCTATAGTAGGAGGGTTGGGAGATTGATAGGCTAGACTTGTTGTTTAATTTCCGAGACTAATCAGAGATTAAACGATCATGTAGTGATCACGCAAGAAATAGGAACCGCCCTTTTTAATACCATACAATATTGGTTATTAGGAAGGTTCGCATAAGAATTGCGGTTGTCTAGGTAGGTTGTCGTTCCGGGTCCATATATGGGTGCACACGGAACTAATCGTTGACGATTGAGGCACCGATAGGGCCCTGGGGTTGGAATACTGTATTTTCCTTTAACCCTTCTGACGCCAGCCAGAAAAAGAGCACTTGCTAGCCCAAACCAGCCAGTTTTTCGCAGCGCAAGAAATGATTACACGTCTTCATTAAAATTCATGTAACTCCCCTTAAAAACGTTGTAGAGGCTTCATTTTTTTTTAAAACGGCTCGTAATACTTAGGCCTTAACCCGAATATTCACACAAAAAAATTACAAGGCATATTTAGGGGGGGGGAAAAATGGCAAATGTATTAAAATAAAAAAAATCTAACATAGTACTGGCTTTGAGAGCAATTTTGACCAACTTTATATGCTGAAAGAGTACTTTTTTTTTGCATAAACGTAATGATATATCTGTTATCTTTCTTCACACCAAAAATGAAGCAAATACGTGTGATACTTTTTTTTTAATTAAATAAAATTGTCACACCTGTCAGTATTGCATTAATTCCTCTCAGGGGCGGCTGCCCTGCTTGGCAGCTTCCTTCTACTCTACAAAATTTAGGCCTATTTGCAGCGCAAGAAATGATTGCACGTCAGCATTAAAATTCATGTAACTCCCTTAAAAAACGTAGTAGAGGCTTAATTTTTTTTAAACTGTTCGTAATACTTAGGCCTTACAGCGAATATTCGCACAAAAAAATTATAAGGCATATTTTTGCGGGAAAAAATGGCAAATTTATTATAAATCAATAAAACGTAACATAGTAGACTTTTTAAGAGCAATTTTGACCAACTTTATATGCTGAAAGAGTACTCCATTTTTGCATAAAAGTAATGATCTATCTGTTATCCTTTTTCACACCAAAAATTAAGCAAAAATGTGTGAAACTTTTTTTTTAATAAAATAAAATTGTCACGCATGTCAGTAGTGCATTAATCGCTCTCAGGAGCGGCAGCTTCCTTTTCAACAAAGTTTGGGCCTATTTTGTAGAAACGGGCACGTAATCACACAGCCGTAATTATTTACATCCAGTTGGCAAGCTATTATTAATTAAAATCTGAGGAGGTAGTTGTTTCTGCTTTATTAGGGTTGGGGGAAAAAAAGGCATTTTATTTCCAGTTATTACAGTGGTCGAGTGACGAAGCACTTCAGCAAAGCGTAGGATAAGCCTATTCCCGACTCGGACTAGTTACATCGTGTAAATCTCCGAAATCCATATTGTTAAAATAAATAAAATAAAACTCCAACGCAGAAAAATCATTTCTCAAATGTTCATACTTCTAATCCAATCCTGAATTAGCGGAAATGGCGGCGTAATGGATTGAAATAGAAGGCAACCGATCAAGCGACGACGTGAGACGAGGAGGATGGCTGCCGCGGGCCGTGGCTCAATGGTCGGCAGCGGCGGGGCAGGGTTCCGTGGTCGGCAGCGGCGGGCCGGGCCTCCTTGGTCGGCAGCGGCCATTCTTCTCGCGTCGTGCGCCGATCCATCGGACGCATCGTATTTCGATTCGCTTTACGAATTATCGATCAATTTTCAATAAAAAAACGTTATCACAGTTATCTGTACAGTTATATCTCTCAAAGACGTCCATAATTTACTAATTTACCTCAGTCTAAACTGGCGCACGATGTAAATCAAAGTCCGAATCGGGAGAGCCGCTACGCGATGCAATGGCCGCCATCTTTTTTTTTCCCGAAACTCACGGGGGCAGCGAACGAACACGACATAGCTCGGGAAAAAATTAAATATTATTGGCTAGAAACTAGTCACGTGGGCAAAATTGGCGGGAAATTGTAGCAGACACATGCCTTTAGTGAATGAATGCTCCAGGAGCGATCAATGCACCATGCGGACTGACGTACAGCTCGATAAAGTCGCTCCCGTAAATTCTACGGGTCCGGCGCGCAACGGTTGGCTTGCCCTCCCGTTAAATTCACGGGTCCGGCGCGCAAAGGGTTAAGTATAGTAACTAACACATTGAGAAAATGTTATTTATGAAATGTTTCATCCTGATTTTTCGTTATGTGCCCAAAAACAACAGAATTGCTATGTGAAAAATGGAAAAACTGTAGCGAATTCTGAAAAACTACAAAAACAGGCTAGTAATTTAAAAAAAAAATTAAAATCTGCTGGTTCGAAGAGGTCTGACTAAGAAGAAAGAGAGAGGTTGCTATTGTTTTCAGAAAAATTGAAAACGGTAAGAGCAAGAAGTTGGTTAATTGTTTTCAGAAAAAGTGAAAACGGGAAAATGAGAAAGAAGTTGCTTAAAAGTTTTCAGAAAAAGTGAAAGCGGAAAAAGTGAGAAGTTGGTTAAAATGTTTGGAAAAATTAAACATGGAAGGGAGTGGAATTTTGGTCAAATGTTTGGAAAAATTAAACATGGAGATTATACAAAAGCAGTTGGAAAATGCAAGAAACAACTTGGCACAAAACGAAAACCTCAAGGTAAATCAAAATTGATTGATGAAAAATTTCATTGTTGTATTCCTCTTATATTCCTTGCATGGCAGGATAAAAGCACGCAGGGTAATCACGGAAATACTCCAGATCTTGGTCAGGATGGCCAAACAATTTACGTCAAATAAACAAACACAGCAAGCTTACACTTGAATACAAGAGAAGACGTCAAAATCACGACAAAATGGCTGTAAAATTGCTGTTATTCCTGCATTTTGGTAAAAAAATTTTCTCTCCAGGAAAAAACTGGATATATATATATATAGATATGAATATGTTACTATATGATATCTGAAACAGCGCATCAATAAATTGAGAAAGGGATAAATAAAGATGAGTGGGTTTTCAAGTGAAACAACAATGGTTATGAGCTGTATAAGAATGTAAATCAATACTGTATATGGCATGAAAACAAATGATGTTACTATTCTGTGACGAATATGGTGGAATATTGTTGAAAATTGTTAAACACAATTTGTAATTTTGATGTCATAAGCAAAATTGTTGAATTTTTTTGGGGGGAAAAGCAAAAATATTATCGAGATGTTAATGCATGAAATCTGATAATAATGAAGAACTGTAAAATTGGAGATGACGAATAATTGTTGAGGTGTTAAATTGTCTGAATATTTTGGAATGAGAAATGAGGGAAAAACAGTTTTAAAGTGATTGGGGATGCACATCTGGGGAAATTAGTCTTGGACTATGGGTTTTCAGGTAAAAGTAAAACTTGACTTTGGCATTAAATTTATTAATATTGGACATCACATAAGAATGAGTTCGAATCATGTGTGGACAGTTTTACCCCAGTTTCTTATTAGGGGACGTTTCTGACGCCAGCTTTTTAGGCAATATTAATCAAAAGCTGCGGTGGTTTGAACGAGTATTATGTGATGGGATTTGAGCAAGTAAATTAAAATTGGGGAAGCAAAGAATTCCTAAAAGAAATACTTAGCTTCTGAATAGAAGGGGATATTGTAATGGTAATACATTTGCATAAATTAATATTCATATAAAATATTACATAAAAGATATCAGGCTGCATTTGGTATGCAAGGCAGTCGTAATTATTAGTGTAAATCAAATCAGTGCATAAAATAGCACAAGACGTGGTAAAATGTAAACAGGAAACTGAGAGTCAAAAATAGACGGAGAAAAGACCCAGCCAGACAGAGCGTCTCCAACACAAGGTTAAGAGAATGAGATTTGAGGTCAACACGAAAACAAGGGGTAATGGGTTTGTACCGTTTTGTCAACAGACCACTTTAGATAATTACAGGCTTAGTAAAGTGCATATCTTGAGGCATATCTTGAGGCATATCTTGAGCTAGCAATCTTGAAAGTAGAGCACAGTTGACAGGTGATCCAGATTGCTGTAATTATTATAAGTGGAGGGGTAATTATTGGCGATAAACAAGACGGAAAAGGGAAAGTCTATTAACTGATGGAATGTAAACAGAAGTTATAAAAGGATGAAGGGGACTTAAGTGAAAGTGTTGTTATTGTTAGGAGTTGAGAGAATCATCAGCTTGCGTCTTACATTGTGCTCCTCCCATTCGTGGCTCGGAAAAGTACGGCAGTGTTGTTGTGGTGCCGGGTTATCGACGCCAAGCCGCATAGGCTACACCAACTCAGTTAAGTTGATAGTGTCTTATTGTTGTAATGCTGGAGTATTAGTACTATTATTATTTAGCGGGAACCATAATCAATTACAGTTATTGTTACGGGTCGTATTTATTAACGACAATTATTAAGGATTAATAGTTGGGGTTTTAGCAAATATGGATGAGTGTTGACTTCATCTCTCATAAATATCAGTGCATATGCAACCTTGTTAATACGGTCTATCTAAATTAAAGTAATCGACCAGTCGTGAATTAAGATTGCTGACTATGCCTAGCTTGAATAAAACGGATAATTAATCAATTGGTGTCTTTGGTCTCTTGAATTGATAGAGTTTGTTCACACAGTGTTTATACATCGATCTTGACAATATATGTGGTTTTAACGCAAAATAAAACCATAACAATTGCTATTGATCTGAAAAAAGCCTTTGACACGCTTGACAAAGACATCCTCTTAAAGAAATTGTATTATGCTGAAATTAGAGGTAAACTTTTTGGTATACTTCAGAGTTACCTTAGTGGTAGGGAAAGTTGTGTTAAACTTGATGATAAACTCAGTCAATGGCAGCCCATAACTTATGGTGTTCCACAAGGCTCGATTCTGGGACCCATACTTTTTCTAATTTACATCAACCATGTTAAAACTGCGATCACAAATACACTCATGATACTATATGTGACGACATTTTTCTAATTTCAATTCATTCTAAACAGGAGCTTATGCTCAGTAACCTACAATAGGACTTCAATAATATTAATAATTACTTATAGGAAAATGAGTCCTTATTAGCCCTGAAAAAACCTCATTCATGCACATTACAACGTCACAC
>JAHWFP010045484.1:0-19565 GCA_023313725.1 Lithobius niger | reverse complement strand
TCAAATCAATGGTTTCATAAGCTTTGTATTGTGTTTCTGGGGCAAAATACCCTAAACACCGCACCCTTTAAATCAAATCAAATCATAATATCTCTTTCTTCCAGTATTACTTTTAATTCAATTTAATAAATTTAGAGTAAAACTATCGTCTGCGATCATCACACATTGCTTGCGAAGTTTAAGGTACCGTGAAAACAAGCGATAAAAATGCTATAAAAAGGAGGAATGCGTAATACAGCAAGCATATATATAGTTAAGTTGATGCATTTCGTAGCTTTTTAACACACCAGCTTCGAGAGTGACAACATCAAAACGAACCTGGTGTGGTGAGTAGGGGAAAAACATGTTTTTTTTTTGTTTATTTAGTGGGCTAAATAATGACTTGCTATGTATCAGAAACAATTCGTTCATTATCAGCTCTGTTACTTACATCAAAGAGTAATATTACTATATGAAAATAGTCATGTAAGAGAAACCAATAAAACAGAGTGAGTTGATTATAATTTTTTTTCAGGGTATGTTGACGGATACTTGAATTGAGGAGTTCCCTGGAAAAAGGGCATGAAGTCACTTGTGCCCTTTCCCGCCTTCTAAAAAATCTGATAGAGCACCTCTCAGTCTATGGAATAACGGCATAAACGGTAAGAAGTCGACCAACAGTAGCGCTTTACAAGTAATTTTTTTATTTAACGCCGTTTGTCGCCGCGAGATGGCGGTGCTTTTCAACATGGCCGCCGCCAGTGCCACTGACTATTTTTCCATTAATTTCCTATTTTCCTATTTTTCTGAACATATCTGCTACAAAAATATGTTTTAAAAAGGAACATGAATGTATATCCCATCAGAAAATGCTAACTTTCAAAGATTAAGCATACAATACTAAGTAGTTCTCAGTTTTTTGCCCTTTTCTCAAAACATGTAGTTTTCATTAGTGTCCTTTTTCCAGGGAACTCCTCAATTAAGATTCATCAGCAGAGCCGTAACATACATTCCATCCACTCATGACCAAAAATGGTATAAAAGAAGCCGCCAAGTTTCCTAAAAGGGTCGGCATTTGAAGGTAGGGATAACATTCAACCAGGAAATACAACCAAGGCTAATCATTTTAGCCAAGTTAGTCGTACCGACTGAAAGTTCAAAAGTTAAATCAAAACTAGGACATTGATACTAGCGGTAGCAATCTTCAAGTTTTCATTTTTCATCCAAAGTATTATTCGGTGCGATTAAGTTGGCTAATAGGATTCACCTTGGAGGCCTTTTCATGGTAATGATATATATCACTACCTTCAAAGACGGGCCCTTTTTTGGAAACTTGATGGCTTCTCTTATACCAGTTTTGGTTTTGGGGGGGATATAACAGCTTGCATAGGATTGTGAACGTACAAAGGTGAAATAAATAGACATAAATCGCTGGTAATAATAGAAGAGAAGAAGAATTGGTTTATTGAATTAGGCAAACGGTACAAAGCCCCGTATGTGCCCTAACCCCACAAGAGCTAATGCTCGCGTGTGGTGTGTTGGCTACCATAATAAAAATTAACTAAAAAACACAAGAATTACAAATGTCAACTTACGAAACAAATGCAAAATTTGTGTGCATCGTAGACAAAAAAAAATAATTACAATAATAACAGTATAAAATTATTGCCACTGTTATAAGCAAATGTTACAATTTTTATTAGCTACTTTTACTACCATTTTTATTACTATTTGTATTACTATTTTAAATTAGGGAATATTAAGGAAAATTGGAAATTAGCCAATAGTGAAAATCATAGACTAGAAATAACGTAGTTCAGTAAGCCACCTTTATGCACTTACGTTTCGTCGGAGTGGCATGACCCGGATTCGAACCGGCTACCCAGTTCGCTCCCAGATCACTTGCATAGCGCGTTAATCGCTATGGCCACATCCTCCACTAGCCAGTGATCTGGGGGCGAACTGGGCAGCCGGTTCGAATCCGGGTCATGCCACTCCGACGAAACGTAAGTGCATAAAGGTGGCTTAGTGAACTACGTTATTTCTAGTGTATGATTTTCGCTATTGGATAATTTCCAATTTTCCTCAACGTACAAAGGTCACATCGTCTTATCTTCATCTTTACCTTTTTTTTTCTGGAGGAATTTTATGTCTATAAAATTTTTTCATTGATAGTTGTTACAGTTGTCATTAGCCAATTAGCTGTTAATTAGCCAAATTGATGGAGTTTGGTTTGTTGTAACGTCTATGCTTGTCGTGCTAAGTTTCTTCAATCCCATTTTATCGCACACTGGCTAACTAACGCTGATTTTTTTTCGCTTCGCTCACTCAATCAGCACTCCTCCCGAGGTTAATGTTAATATACGCAATGATGCTGGATTCGCTCGCTCAATCACCACATCCGTACTCAGTTGTTTTGTTTGTCCCTGCACCTTTGCCTTACATTTTTTTTTTGATTTCGGTTGCTCTGGGATTTATCCTCGACATGATAAGATGCGTTTTTATTTGCTTTCAGTTAATAGACGCATGTAACTTGAGACTGCTGCATGTGTTTTATAGGGCAGCTTTACGTCTTGATGCTTGAGCCCGTCTTCATGACGGGTTTTACAACTAGTTTCCCAGTAAAATAGTTAACGGATTTAACGGATTTATTTGAGAGCAGTAAAGGCCCAAAGCCATGCGCTGTATGACAAACAAACAAAGTAAATAGAGGAAACAAAGTAAACAAGCAGAAATAATATACAAAATACAAAACCTTTGCCGTATTAAAGAAACTATATCAAACCATATCGGAAGTTACAGTGACAGTAATAGTTACAGTTACAGGAAGTCCAGATAGTTAATACAGAAAGAGAAGAGTGTGTATATCAAACCCTCAACTTCTGAATACAACACCGCTACATTAACCCTTGTCACAGCGAACGTACTTTGTTAAACTGATCGGTCAGACGCTCGGCAGAATTTAGCAATCGGACGAAAGCGAGATAGAGGAACAGGGGAGCGAGGTTGAACTCCAAGAGCCAGTTGAAGATCTTCACCAAAAGCGAACCTGGCTAACAAAGACCGCATCTGCGCTTGCAGGGCCGGGCAGAAAAATTGGGTGATACCAGGTTCGCATTGTTGGTGTCACAATCGATGCTGGGGCACAATGCTGGTGCGTTATGTTAGGCTTTAAAAGCTTGTAAGGCTTAAAAACGTTATCTCCCCAAAGCAAAAATTGTTAAGAATTCCCGCCAGGTTTTTTGGACCGTTTGAAGTTGTGATATCAAACGCCGAGTTAATTCTACTAAGTAACACTTCGAAGGTTCGATGAAAAATATGAAAATTAGTTTTTACAATTTTCTATTATTTCATAAGCCTTTGAAACCGTAGTCGTTGGGATTAATGTGCGGAAAGAGCTTGGCGTTTGATACAATAACTTCAAACGGCTAAAAAGATTGGCGCGATTCTATAACAAGTTTTGTTTTAGGTAGACATCGTATATTTTGGTCCAAATTGATATAATCCATTGTTTTCTTAGCAATTACAAGTTGAAAAATCGAAAAATCCAGTTTTACGGTCCAATTGTTTTTTTCTTCTTTTTGTGGTGGGGGGGGGGGGGCGCTTTTGTAGTGTCCGTTTTGAGGTCAGCAGTTAGGTTTCACGTGGACTTAACAATTCAGCAACACGGTCTTTGAAACAGTACAGGGAAGCTTATTCGTGTTCCGTTGCTGTTTTGACTTTGGTTCAGTTAAACCTTACCTTAAACGTTAAAGGGAAATTACATCCATTATGACATGCATGTTTGACTTTTGGATCACTTACACAATAACTAAACAAAAAAATTGCGGTAAGAATACGTTACTTACGTCCGATATAACAATTTAATTACTGCATCACCAAAACATGACACGGAGATCACCATTGTTTTGCTGGAACGCTCAGAAATTAATACCGACAGATGTCACTTTTCGATTTCGACTCGCAGCCGATTGAGATAGCTGTATTGACTGTGAGGAGCTCAAGCGTCTAGCGGCCTTAGCTGGTCGGCAGTGTAGTGGCCAGCTAAGGCCGTCAGACGGCATTAATTTCTGCGCGTTCCAGCAAAACAATGGCGACCTCCGTGTCGTGTTTTGGTGATGCAGTAATTAAATTGTTATATCGGACGTAAGTAACGTATTCTTACCGCAATTCTTGTGTTTAGTTATTGTGTAAGTGATCCAAAAGTCAAACGTACATGTCAAAATGGATGTAATTGTCCTTTAAACGATTTAGTTTCATTTTCTGATATGTTCACATGGTCTTAACTTGTCGAGAATTCCACCGAATTCGCAATATTTAGAAATGGGAAAGCAACAAATTTTCTTTTGTGCTGTTGTTGTCGTGCTGCGTTGTCACGTCTTCGCGTTATTTGTTGTAAATAACTGTACAGTACATTGTTGTATTATTGGATTTTAGAAATCCATGCACCCAATGTGACACACCAGCAAAACTTCAACTACTCGATGAAATAGTAAAACGAAGATTTCTTTTAAAGTAGCCGAGCTTTTATCTCTTTCTGATTGTGATAAAGAGGTTTGGTTTTAAAGAAAATGTTGGTTAAATGCTTTCTGAAAATTCCGAACATTACATTGTTTTCTTATTTATATTTTTTGAGGCACGTTGTTACAGCCTCTTAAGTTAGGCATAAAAAAAAAGTACCTCTCCTAATTCACAATAGAATAGAAAATAAATGGTTATAGAAAAAAAAGACGTTTATTTTCTATTCTATTGTGACTTTGGAGAGAACTTTAAAAAAAAATAATTTTGGAATCTTAGAGAAAGAGAGATAGACAGAGAGTTACATATCCACCCAAAACCAAAACTGGTAGAAAAACCCGCCAAGTTTCCAAAAACGGTCGGCCTTTGAAGGTAGTGATATCGTTCCACCAGGGAAAGGCTGCCAAGGTTAATCCTATTAGCCAAGTTAATCGCACATACGAATAGTTCGAAAGTTAAATTAAACCTAGAAGATTGCTACTAGCGGTAGCAATCTTCAAGTTTTCCTTTAACGACCAAAGTATTATTCGGTGCGATTTAACTTGGCTAATAGGATTAACCTTGGCGGCCTTTCCCTGGTGGAATGATATCACTACTTTCAAAGGCCGACCGTTTTTGGAAACTTGGCGGATTTTTCTACCAGTTTTGATTTTGGGTGGATATCACAACTTTCATAGGACTGTGAACACACATAAGATTACACCGTCTGTTTAAAATGCCTCAATCCCATTTTTGAACACACTGACTAACAATCGCTGATTTCGTTCGCTTCGCTCACTCAATCTGCAACTTCCTCTTAATTTTTCAAGATTTCGTTCACATTTAGTCATGCAGAAACCCCCGAAGGTCGTCGCTGTTACTAAAACAGCTGAACGCGAAGCATTTTTTTGGGTTATTAACAAAAAACCCATTAGCTCGTGTATGCTCGTATTGTTGCGTAACCATCATCTAACGTGCATCCCTTTATTTAGTTCGTCCAGGCTTTTACAATAAATCTAAGGACCAGTCTTGATTGTTCAAGCCATTGTTCCTTAAAATTTTTGGTTGCAACTTGGAAAAGAAACGAAATTTAAATTCGCCGGTGGCAAATTTCAAAACCCTCCCACGCATTTGTCCTGACCACTACAACCCCCAAACCAACAAAAGGACCATCCTCAGATCACCATGCATCCGTATGCAAAAGGTCAGGTACGTAGGCCTTCTTAATTTTGCGCTAGCCATGAGCAAAAAGTCTATGGGATTTAACATGGGAAAAATTTTATTAGCTAGTCAGCTAGCTAGCTAGACAGTAACATAAAAACAACGTTATTGACGCATCTTTTTCTCTATGATTGGTGTACACTCATCCTTTAAATTTTAGTTTTTCTTAATCTCTGACCCTTCCCCTTACATTTTCCACAATTTTAAACATTTCTGTCGCATTGGGATTTATCCTCAACATGCCAAAATATGCTTTCAATTGCTTACAGTTAACAGACACATGTCTGCTAGTGAGCCGCCTTTTTATCATTAACAATCATTTTTTAACAATCGGATGATCTACTGTTACTTGGCGCTTACACACTAGCGTGAGTCTAGATTATCAATTTCGTGAAGCTCTGATGTTTTTATTTGGGTGGTTGGTATAAAATTCAAATAATTTTGAATACATATTTTCTGTAAATTGATTTAATTATGGTTCGCCAACTTATTTTCTGCATATCATATTTTTGGAGCTCTTGAAAGCACCTAATTTCATGCGGACTACATAACATAAAAAGGTGATGAAATTTAGCATTCTGCAAATGGTAAACAAAAAGGTTGGAGCAGAGATTACTGGAGATAACTTTAACTCCATTCTTTCTACGGCGTGGCCACCTTCATAGAAACACGGTCGCTTCCATGACGTTCTCTAGGGCGAGAGATCAAACTTCAATATGTGCGCCCTCTGAATCGGGATTCTCGGAGCATTTATCATTTTAAAAATAATATTTTAATATTAAACGTCGGATGTAAAATAGATTAAAGTGAAACATACGATTTCATACATTTGTTATACACACTAATTAAACTACGTCACGTGAAATATTTCGAAAAAATGACGTTAGTATCGTTATAGACATATTTTTGGTAACGAGTTATCGCCCCCTGATATGCAGAAATCTGTCTGTAGCTAAAGAAAATGGTGGTATGTGGATTATTAGGTTATACTTTAGATGCCGTTTCCCATTTTTTGGAAGCTGAAGGGGATCCAGAGTTGCAGCATTCTGACTATTTCACATTTAAGTGTTCCATTCGTTTCACTTGGAGGATGGCGCGGCAAATAAGCGTCCCTCCAGTGGCGATTGGAAAGTGTTTGTTTATATGTATTTACGCACGTATTAAATGCTGCTTTTGGACGTTTCTTTTGGCCGTGTCAGTATGGCTCAGCGGTAGGACCTCGGCCTTTGGTTTCAAACGTCGTGGGTTCGATTCCCCGCTCAGGCAGTCTGCCATATAAGTCCAAAAGGCAACGTAAATAGGTTTGCATCTGTATTTAATTCTGACTAATTAGTGCTTAAGTCGACACCTGGTTCAATTCTTCGTGATCCTTGGAATCCTTTTCCCCTTTTATCTTGTTTAATCTTTGGCAGTAAATCTAAGCTTATTTAATTTTTTTTTGTACAATCAACTGCGATTTCCTTTATAGAAGGAATGCGTATTCGTTGTGTAATTGTAGTGCTTGCCATCCGTTGGTGGAAGGCAAATATAGGCGACGAAACTTTTGTCCGGCACGCTCACCCCTGGGTTGGTTTGTGACCTGGCAACAGCAATGAAATCATCTGGCTGTCACTCAGCCCAAGTAATATGAGTTTTAGGATAGATGTTTTTAATTTCTCGTGAATTTTTTGCCGAACACTGACTGACAGTTGACCACGATTGCAACGATACCACAAAATGTTGGAGAAAATTTTCAGTAGCTTGTACCCCGTTCGGAGCACAGGCTTTTAATTCGGAATCAAATTCCGAATTGAGAGAAATGCGAGTCGAATCCGTATTAGTTTGCCAGACCCAGTTCGGAGTGCAAGAGGGGCAGAATGGTGAAAAGGGGTTAGTTGCTAGTTTCTCAACTGCTCACCAGAACACGCCACTGTTGCTTAATTAGCGGAGTCGTGCTTGAACCAACACTCACACTGTGGCGCGTCACCAGCCCACAAATCGTTTAACTTTTTTTAAATTTTTAAATAGTAGGTGCTGGTAATCATATTAACTCCTCTTGAAAATTAGTGCGTATTTCCATTGTTTATGCGAGGTGCATTTGAGTAAACAGTAAACGAAACGTGATTGCCACCTGGTGATGGAATGTTGCTCATTCGGAATTCGACCCACATTTGAGTCCGGATATGAACCACTTAAGTGGTAAAACTGCTCCGAACAGTGTGGTCGTAAAGTTTACTTCAGATGTATCCACATCGTTCGGAGCGCTTTTGCCGTTTAATTAAAGATGCGTTTCGAACTGGGCATCAAACACAATCGGATGCCTTGGAGAAATGACTCAGACAGTATGAGCGTCTGAGTTGCGAAATGGATGCTGGAGTTCATTGGTTCGGGTCCCGGTTTTGTGTATGATTTTCGCTGCTCCGATATTGTGTTTCCTTTACTCCTACATACCTCCCAGCGATTTGCTTCTGTTTCTATACAATTGGATACGATCAATTATTGCTAACACGATGCACAAGTATTATTCGAAGAGCGCATACGGAAAAGAATGGCGCCATGCTGAATTAATAGTCAAAACAAACATTAACAGGCGTATTCCAGAAATCTGCTCAAGTGTGAGTGGGTCTAAAGTAAGTTCAAGGGTCAAAACACATCTATAGAAATACCCTTAGATGTTAGGACACTCACATTCGCTTTTGTGGCTGTACTAAAGTTGTTCATCCTTACCTTAGATGTTTGCACTTACATTTGCTCTCTCACACTCACACTTGAGTGGATTTCTGGAATACGGCTGTAACAGCCGTAGTCCAGAAATCTATTCAAGGGCCATGCCTGGCTAAGAGTGAGTGTAAGGGTCAAAACACATCTATAGAAATACCCTCAGATGTTAGGCCACTCACATTCGCTTCTGTGGTTGTACTAAAATTGTTGACCCTTAACTTAGATGTTTGCACTCACATTTGCCCTCTCACTCACACTTAAGTGGATTTATGGAATACGGCTGTATTCCAGAAATTCACTCAAGTGTGAATGTGAGAGTGCAAATGTGATGCAAACATCTGATGTAAGGGTCATTAATTTTAGTAAAACCACAGAAGCGAATGTTAGTGTCCTAACATCTGAGGGTATTTCTATTGATGTGTTTTGACCCTTACACTCACAATTAGCCCCACTAACACTTGAGTGGATTTCTGGAATATGGGTGTTACTGCCGTATTCCATAAATCCACTCACGGGTGACTGTGAGAAGGCAAATGCGAGTGCAAGCATCTAAGGTAAGGGTCAACAATTTTAGTACAGCCACAAAAGCAAATGTGAGTGTGCTAACATCTGAGGGTATTTCTATAGATGCGTTTTGACCCTTACACTCACAATTACCCCCACTAACACTTGAGTGGATTTCTGGAATACGGCTGTTAGTCTACGAGACGTTGGCGTAGCCTTGCCCATGCATGAGTCGAATAAGGGGTAGCTACGAAGGCTTCACCTCAAAATGGAGCTATAACAATCATGGCTCGGCAGCCTTGTAGTCTGGGCTTTCATTACAAAATATTTGCTAATTCGCTGCGTGGCCAGCGTTGGATGCCTTGGATTTTTATTCTAACGTTGTAATCGCACAGCAGAATACAAAGCTGGCTGTCTATTTGAAAATCATGTCCATCGGAATCTTGAAATCATAGCTCAGTCTCGTTCATGTTGTAGATGAAATATGCTAGGATTCTCTTATGAGTCGCATAGGATTAAAACACTGAAGAAATAAATACGGATGCAAACCTATTTCCGTATTTATTTGGTCTTAAATGACAGTCTGCCTGGGAGGAATTAAACCCTCGACCTTTGAGACCACTGGCTGAAGTCGTACTGCTAAGCCATGCTCACACGGTTTCAAAGCTCGAGGGTTCACTTCCCTCTCAGGTAGTCTGATATTTAAGGCCAAAAGGCAACGTAAATAAGTTTGCATCTGTATTTATTTACTACATTGAGCCGATTGGGCTTTCCATTCTGTTTAATACTGAAGAAAGTTCTGAACTCTTAAATGTTCCTCTGACCAAAGTATTTCGTCAAAATCTGTGCCAAAATTGGCAGTCAAATATCGGCAAATTAAGAATATTTAGCAATCCTAATATTTTTATGGATTCTGACAAATTGAAAAAGTGTTAATTCGTGAAAGTCACGAAAGAGAATGAAGAACTTTTTGCGACTTCGTTGTCCCTCGTCAACAACTGCTTGCCGGTCTACTCTGAGGCCAATGAGTGATCGCGGTATTTGGAGGAAAAGAAGAAGACTTTATAAAATCACTTGTGTAAAGATTTTATTCTCCGAAGGCTGAGACCGGTTTGCAAGAAGAGAATATCGACGAGCCTGAGCTAACTTCTGGTATAATCTTCTCCTTGAAATAATCGGACGACTGTTTCGATTGAACTAACTTTGGACTCATCAGTCCTAATAAACGGGTTGATAACTGTCCAACTATCCAAGAATGTACCCACATAGCGATCGCAACATTACAGGGCCCACACACCACCCATACAACGGAACACAATAACAAATTTATAATACTACAGCAACGTCTATAGTGTCCAATATCCTTCATGCGCTATTAACCTACATGACCCCAAAAACTATGATCCTGCAAATCCGAACAGCACACGGACATGCCTATAGAAATGTCTCGGGCATATCACCTACGGGAAGAAACGAGATTTGTCCACGACATACAGTCATTTGTGTTAAACGCATTGGTTCCCCCTAAATTTCCGTATGTAGGCAATGCCAGCACGATAGCTTGTACTACATTTCTATGAAACATCTTTCGTAATTCACTGCAGCTGGCAAGCATTGCTGATGATACTGCATAGAGGTTTACAAGCACATAAAATCTTGCTTTGCAAAACAATGCTTTTCCAACTGGATGTCCGTAAACCTTACTTTTTACGCTTATTCCAATCTACTAATCCCCACTGCAATGCTACACAGATAATACTTTGGTGAAATCTAAACTTGATTACTACAGTGCAGTCTGGGACCCTGATTCTTAAGTTTTAATCGATGTCCTTGAGGGGGTGCAGCGTCGCGGTGCCCGGATGGTGTTTGGTGAATTTGCTTATAATGCATGCATTTCCGGCATGATGAACACTTTACCACGGGAACACTATCTTAAATCCAGTTGCTTACCTTGTCGCCCCTGACTACATGAGGAGGCACGACCACGAAAAAAGGGTTACGAGGTGCCAGCGCAGAACGAATGTTTTGGCCACTTCTTTTTCCCCCAAAGCTATCCGGGACTGGAATGAGCTAACTTGTGAAACAGTACAAACTCAGAATTTTATCGCATTCAAGAAAATCTTGGATGCTCAGCATTCGCATATATTGTGTTGCCATATTACTACTTAAGTTTTTTCGTTTTTTTTTTTTTTTTTTTTTTTTGGTTTTTATTACTACTTACGTTTGATGTCGTTTCAATGCCTTATGGTGCTACGACTACGTTAAAATAAATAAATAATATCACAATATTTTCCAGTGGACTAAAAGTCTGAGGGAAGCGGGGAGGATGGAAAATTACGGATAAATTTGACGAATTGGTCTGGCTAGGTCGCAACGTTCATTGGACGCACCCTTCGCACGCGTACGAATTCTTTGATGACGTCAACTGACGAAAGCCGAGTCTAATTTCCACGCCTGCGTCACCCTGGGCCAATCAGCGAGTCTCCAGAAGTGTGACGTCAAGTCAAAAAAAAAAAAAAAAGGCGACGTGTTCGTGCCGTCTTTTGTTCTTTTGCTTCGGGGCTGCAGAAACCTCAATGAGAGTGATTCTGCACCAACCCAGAATGGGAAATTATACCGTGCGTGGGCCGACGTAGACTCGCAGGGAAAAGGGGAGGGGGGCGAGGAGCTGGGGGAGGGTGGTCGGCAAGGAAGACCAGTCACGGAACTTCTCAATGAATGCGTGGGCGCGTAGATGCCCCCAGCGAGTCATGAAACGCGTCATCATTGCAACTAGGGAAGAGATCAATACGTCCGCTAGGAGCCAGCCAAGTTTGGAGTTCGCTGCTCCTCGGGCTAAAAGCCAGTTTGCCTTCCATTTTCCACTCCAAAGACTGCTCCTTTGAAAGCCTGAATTTGATATACGTATGGGGACAAAAGAGCTTTAAATAAACTTAAAGGTCTTTCTGTTTTTAGCGACAAAAATAATGTGCACTTATCGTCTTACTTGGCACTTGTGACCGTTTGCCGTTAGCAAAAAGCCCCATTTACACTTGCAGTAAGATTTCAAGTGATGGTTCGAGAGTTCAACGAATACCCAATTCGTGTTAGTTCAGGTGAGTTCAAACCCTTAAGGTTGTAATCATAGGCTACATGTCACAATTCATCGCAACAGAGTGGTATAACAATAGGTCCAAAATGTAGCAACCGTGAAAATGACATTCCCAAAGCTAAGCTGGAACTTAGGGTTTACGGCATGACACCGTGACTTCCAGTTACTGCCTAGTGAGCCGTTCTTTCAGCAACTGACTAAAAAAAAGACTTATTTTTTGTTTGTTAGTTTTGTTAAAATAAAAAAAACTGAGCACATATTATCAGGAGCAAAAGAGTGTTCTGTCTTGGTTCTGGTGTTATTAAGTTGAACGTAGGACGTTTCACCGCATAACTTTTGATCGATTTGATTTGTTTATCGCTTGAAAACTGCCCTTTACAGGAGGAGCTGCCAAAGTGTTCATATTCAATAGAGATACCAGTGAAAATTGTCGAAATGGTTCTTTAAGGAAATTACGTTTATTCGTGTCGTTCTGCATGTTCTGAAATTGACTCGTGCGTCGAAAATGGAGGATCAGCAAGGTGAGAAGACAGCAATACAGAAACCAGTCAATCCAGTGTAGTGGAGCAGATAAGCCACTAAAATAGGGTGACTTCTGCATTTTAGCGAGGAAAGCACCAAATTTGGCACAGATGCTAATTTAGGTATACTGATGAAATCTGGATATAGGGCCAACTAAATTTCTCAAACCGGAAGTGGAAACCGGAAGTGCCTATTTTTGGCCAAGAGCCAAACCAAGCTTGACCAGTCTCCATATACAGGAAAAAATGTTCAAAATGTGGCGCATCATAGAGAAGAGAGAGAAGAATATTGGTTTATTGAATCATACCTGAATACTATTCTTCAAATTTCAAGGTATGACAGCTGACTGATAGGTAGCTTAAGGGCTGAAACGGAGGTCAAATTAAGGTCAAATTTTGGGCGAAAAATCACATTTTTGTCATTTTCTGCTAAAACCGATGCTTTTACAAAGGAAAAAAGTGTTTAAAATATGGCGCATCATACCTTAATATTACTCTTGACGTCTTTGGATATGACAGCCCTGACTAAAAGGTAGTTTAAGGGGTCAAACCAAGGTCAAAAGGTCAAATTTTGGACGAAAATCACATTTTTGTCATTTTCTGCTAATACGTAGATTTTACAAAACAAAAACATGTCTCAACATACGAATACGAGTTTAGTTCCTTTTTGTCTAAATAAAAAATTCGCTAGGTTCAATGGTTTGGTTAGAAATTGTGAGATATTGTGACGTAATCAGCCACCATGGAATCACATGGCCTTGTGTACTACAAACTTGGTATACATGCAGGAAGTAAACACACATTATATATGATCATGCTGTCAGCACGACTCGTTGTTGTTAGAACGGTGTTGTTTGTCCTATAAGTGTCACAGCAATCATGTAATCCATGCAGCAAAGCAATAGCTCTCGACAGCTTCCCTTTAGATCAGTTTCACCGCAATAGTACGAGTTACTACCGATAGTTCAACTTGTCTGTCAAGTAACTCATAAGCTGAAAGCAATATTAAACTTCACACATCAACCAAAAATCAAACCTGCTAAGGACGTTATCAGCTTTACATATTAAAGTTATACAGCTGTAAAAGAGTTATAATCCTGTAAGTGTAGCTGCATACGGCTGAAGAAGGTCCGTTACCTATATTGTAGCTGCCTAATGTTGCTACCTATATTGTAGCTACCTATATTGTTTAAGCAGCTACAATACATGATCCGGCTCTGACAGCTAAAGAAGAGCCGGATCCTGTATTGTAGCTGCTTAATGGCTAAAGCGGACCCGTATCCCGTATTGTAGCTAGCTATAGAGCTGAAGTTGGCCCCAGATAGTGGTAGCTGACTAATTGATGGAGAAGACCTGGATCTTGCATTATAGTTGCATAATGGCTAACGAATGCCCCGCAGCAGCGTAACGGCTGAAAAAGACCCTATCAAGACTCTAAAAAGACCATATTAAGCATCTATCTGGTATTGTAGCTGCTTAATAGCTCAGAAAATACGGTTACTGCATTGTAGCAACCTAATGGCTGAAAAAGAGCTGAATCCTGTATTGCAGCTGCTTAATGGCTGAAGATAACCTCAAATCTTGTATTGTAGCTGTCTAACGGTCGAAGAATACCCAGGAATTGTATTATTGCTGTCTAATGGCTGAAGAAGACACAGGTCCTGCAGGCTAGAGTAGTCACATGTGCACTAAGGAGAGGAATCATTTATCCCTGACTTTAAAGTAAATAGAAGAAAGAGAAATATTACACGTGTAAGTGTTAACAACATAAGTGAGTGCTAAACCCTGTCTGTGTAGCTAGACTCTTCATAAAGACTGAAAAGGAGTCAGATTCTTTCTCTGTAGTGTTGAAACATCGAGAATGAACCAGCTGCTCAGCGTGGGTGTTTTGAGAAGGAGAAGCCAGATCCTCTGTGCTGAACAGTCAATGTAGGAAAAGATTTTATGTTTTTTGTTGGTCTTTGAATGTTAAGAAGTAGCGAGACCTTCTCTGTTTATGCATTTACTGATAAAATGCATTCTCGCTTTGCAATATCTGAAATCAGAGGAATCCAACTACTTTTGTGTCTAGACCTTACATGTACATATGTAACTGCTGAAGGAAGGCAAGACGTAGGTGGAGAAGCACATATCAACACAAAGGTCTAAATATTAAGGAGGAGATAAATCCTTTGGGTGTATACGTTTTCAGGGCTAAAGTGGCACAAAATAACTCTTCTATGAAGCGTTCCATAAACTGACAAAGAACTAGTTTATCTGTGAATGTGACAATTCTCCGTTGTTTCATAATGGTTGATACAAAGACAAATCCATTTTCTGTAGCTTGCTGAAGGATGAAAGAGCACAGGCTTTCAGTGAAGCTACTTGTAGCTGAAGAGAAGTCGGATCAGCTGTTAGTGCCAGTTCATCTGTGTACACTCAAATAGATATCAAACCCTGTAAAGCTGTCTGAAACAAAGTGGAATATTCTACTTGTATAACTGTTGGAAGACTGACAAGTATATTATCCAGATACGTGCATCCATACCTTAAGACTGAAGGATTCGTATGATCTTTACATAGTTGTTTGAAACTGAGAAATCATTCCATGTAATTCCAGGTATGTGTAGGAACCTGAAGTTTGAAAATCTTCAGTCAACTAATGTTCTGAATAAATGTTTTGAGACTATAAACCTGATTGTTGCTTAATATGACTGCTCTAATCTGTGTTGCTGTAAGAGTGTAAGGAGGTAGCCATCTGGATGAAGCTGCTTGGGGCTGACGGATATGAGGAAGAGATAAACCTTATCTGTATAGTTCCTGGAAAGTGGAGGACAGATAAACCTGGTTTGCAACCGAAAAGGCCACTTAACTTTCAATGCAAGTCATAAGATGACGAGATTCCACAATTCATCAGTTCAGGCCAGAAAAGCTGAGAAAGAAAATTAGTTCGGGCATTCTCTGAAGAATAGGTGCAACCATCAGTCGTAAACAGGCTAGGACGAGCTAAACCGACCTTCTGGAGCTCTGAATTCCCAGAATTCTCAGATATGCCCACACACCACTCTGAAGGGCAAAGTATCTTATATCCTGGCAAGGGCATGCCTGGAAACACAGTTTGAAAGCAATTTGAACGCTTAACTTTATGACCAATTAGTACACAGACAGAGGCAGAACGAATTCTCGTAACACTCGTAAAGTCACTAGGAATGGGCTACTTTTCCATGTTGATCTTGCTCATGATATCCTTATCAGTAAAGGCTGATGGTAATGTGATGAGCTTTGAGTCTGAGAATCAGTGTTTGCAGGTGTTAGGTGAAGACGTATTTTGCCAGAAGACCAATAAAACGGTTTTGCTATAAGTAAGAACCGATTAATGGCTAATTGTCAACCGATTTTAATGGCTATGTTGTTCATTTTTACTGAATTTTTTCTACTACTGAATTTTAACTACTACTAAATTTTTTACTTTGAGCTGTTACTATGCCTTTTCTAAAGAAAAATAATGTAACTGCTTAGTCTCATCTAAAAGGAGGACAGTTTTTTTGACAGTGTTTGTAAAATAGCTTGCTTAACTGTGGGACAGAGCTATGTCAAAATGCATATGCCCCACATCAGTACTATAAAACAGGTTTGGCACACACCATAATTACAGAAAAATATTTTTATTGGCTTCATTGAATAAAGGACCTCTACACCTTTCAGATGAACTTATCTGCATCCTTTTCTAGGATCAGTAATGACATAGCAGTTCAACTTCCAAAGTCATACATACACACTGTAGTTATGATAAAAAAGAAAGAGTGACCATTGGTCAGGTAATATTCCAGCCATTTCTAACCAAACCATCGAACCTGGCACATTTTTATTTAAACAAAAAAGGTCTAAATTTGATTTCCTTTAATTATGTTGAGACATGTTTTTTTTGTGTGAAAGCAACGGTTTAACAGAAAATGAAAAAGTGTGATTTTTCGTCCAAAATTTGACCTTTTGATCTTCGTTTGACCCCATAAGCCACTTTTCAGTCAGGGCTTGCATACCCAAAAATATCAAGAGATAGTATTAAGGTATGACACGCTACAATTTAAACACTTTTTTCTTTGTAAAAGCAACGGTTTACCAGAAAATGACAAAAATGCGATTTTTCGTCCAAAATTTGATCTTTTGATCTTCGTTTGGCCCCTTAAGCTACCTTTCAGTCAGGGCTGTCATACCAAAATTGTCCAGAGTAGTATTAAAGCTTGATGCGCCACATTTTAAACACTTTTTACCTTTGTAAAAGCAACGGTTTAGCAGCAAATGATAAAAATGTGATTTTTCGTCCAAAATTTGACCTATTGACCTCCGTTTCGGCCCTTAAGCTACCTATCAGTCAGCTGTCATACCTTGAAATTTGAAGAATGTTATTCAGGTATGATGCAACATATTTAAAACAATTTTTCCCTTATTTGGAGATTGGTCAATCTATTTTCTGGTTTAGCTCATGGCTGAAAATAGGCACTTCCGGTTTCCACTTCCGGTTTGAGAAATTCAGTTGGCCCTATATCCAGATTTCATCAGTATACCTAAATTAGCATCTGTGCCAAATTTGGTGCTTTCCTCACAAAAATCCAGAAGTTTAGGCTTATCTACCCCACTAGTGGTCTTTTTAAATATATGACAAGAGGGAACCATTGGATTAAATAAATACGGATGCAAACCTATTTACGTTGCCTTTTGGACTTAAATGTCAGACTGCCTGAGCGGGGAATCGAACCCAAGACCTTTGAAATCAAAGGCCGGAGTCCTAACCGCTCAGCCATATGGACATGGCCATATTGACTCCGGCCTTTGATTTCAAAGGTCTTGGGTTCGATTCCCCGCTCAGGCAGTCTGACATTTAAGTCCAAAAGGCAACGTAAAAGGTTTGCATCTGTATTTATTTAACACTTATCGAGCCCAATTGGCTTTCTGTCCCGTTTATAACCATTGGATTGGGCGGTTTCTGTGTTATTAAAGAATCGAAATTAGCTGTAATGAATAGATAGTAAACCAAGAAACACAATGGAGCTAACACTGAGGACAGCTAATTATGACAAATGAGCAGCAATAATGGCGAAACAAATTCACGTGTCACAGTCCGCGAATTGAACCCGAGTCTCTGATTTGGGCCTTCGCACTATACTTCGATGCTAGCTCAGCACTACCAAGACAGGGTCAGGGTGGGTCAATGGTTACCATGACGGTCTCATATGCCAAACAGGGCGGAAAGCCAAACGGGCTGGAAACGTTATTAATAAATACAGATGCAAACCTATTAACGTTGCCTTTTGGACTTAATGTCAAAGGTTTTGGGTTCAATTCCAGCCCCGGAAGTCTGATATTTAAGTACGAAAGGGAACGTAAATAAGTTTGCAGCTGTATTTATTAATCATATGCCGAAGGTCCAAGGTTCAGTCCTGGTCCGTGTGAATCCCGGAAGAGAAGGGCCCCGGAAATGCACTCTTGCTCTTGTGACGTGTAAATATTCTAAGTATTTTGTAGCAAAATAGTCCTTCCACGTCCCAAGATAACTTTAGCAGGTAAAAGGGACGCTAATTCTGCAATTTTCCTTTTCTTCTTACTATCAAGATCGCTGTTAACTTGTCATATGAACAAAAGTCAATATACAACAAACTGAATGAATTGTTGTTATTGTGGATCCAGATGTTCTTTCACAGCTATTCAGACAAAAAAGAAAAAGCGCGAAACAACAAAGTTTGCTTAAATATTTATAGAAAGAATGTCTGGCCAAATGAATTACAGGCAAAAATCCGTCAAAGGTTTGACAATTTTTGTTCTTTTTTTTTTTTACTCCCTGTATCTCAATAATCGAATGCGTAGGCTTGGCTCCCAGAGCCAGAAAACAAAAATCTCCCGTCACGTTCTCCACGTGTGACGTATGGGTGTCTGTTGGACGTCTGCTGTTCTGAATGTTGGTTGTGATTGGTAATAAATCTTGTAAGTCGTCTCTTTTGTCATCAATTCACAGACAGCAGATATCAATTCGTAGTGCTACCGAGTCGGATGTTTTTGGTGCATCAGAAGAAAAGACGGCAGACTCTATAAATAAGCTCCAATAATAATAATAATAATATTATTAATAATTAATAAATAAAGCCGTAAAGAATCATAAGGTTAGCATATCGCTTTACTTTGTGCACCCATTTGTTGCCACCACGCATGTCCGTGATTTTAGGACAGCTCCTCTTCGTTTCGTTAGCTACCGAATGACAAGTCGAACGTCCGGAGGTTCAGTACTAGAGTTTGAAACTCTCTGCCTGTCTGTGTTGTCTGTCCAGGAAATTTCTTTCAAAATACTTACCGGATCTAGATCAGCCTTTAATGTCAGCCTTTAATTTTCAGCCGTTCCTGACAACGGGAACGTGCATCCACGATTACGCTATGCTATACTATGCTACCCGACGGCCTACAACTCATTTAGAGTTCAGTTTCGATTACGGCAATAACTTTCGATAAATGAGGGGTCTCCAGACCATGGCCCGAGGGACAAATGCGGCCCGCAAAGCACTTTTGTCCGGCCCGTGCTTTATTTTCACTAAATGTGATTTTTTTAGTTGTTTATCCTTTTGAAGGTATATATTTTTGTTACCCCTTAGCAAGAATTCATAGGGTCTCTCCCTAATCCTATAAATTCTTGCCTTTAGTGAAGCGAATATTACTTTTTCGAAACTAGGAAGATCTTGACTGGTTTAGGAATGGCCGATTTACTACGATTTCAGGGTTGTGACTGTAATATGCACTCTTTTGGTAGACTCACCCATATTTTCCTTACTCCCGAGTGAAGCGAATATTACTTTTTCGAAGCTAGGAAGATCTCGACTCGTTCAGGAATGGCTGAGAACATCTGCATGCACGTCTTCGCATTAGAGTTCCCACTTTTAAATCTCATCTTTCAATCTTTCAACAATGGTGCCTGGGGGATGGGGATTTAGTGAGGAGCAACTGTAAACTTGGGAAGGACGGTGCAAAAATGCTGTTATTTTATTAACAAAAACACAACATAACCAGTGTTTGGTATTCGGGCAAGGTCA
>JAHWFP010045480.1:843-15573 GCA_023313725.1 Lithobius niger | reverse complement strand
AGTAAATTTGGACATCTACTTCTCAAGATGTCATTGATCTGCTTCGTGTTCATCCTTCCAGGAAAACTTCACGATCAAAAGTAACTTCTAAAACCTTCGGTATCTCGTAATAAATCAAAACGTTAGTCGCTTTTGCGAGAGCAGCATCAAATCTAAGTTCTATTCTAACAACACCTTGTCTGTTGAGTGAAACGTGAGAGCTTGAATTTCCGGCGCAACCATCTGGAGTCAGATCATAAGCAAACATGCAATGTTTTGTAGCAAAATCTGTAATCTTGATGCCATTACCTACGTTTTGAAATGATGTGTCTAATCCGTGAAATAAATTCATGTAGGCTCGGGTGTAGGTCATGGAACTAAAGTCAGGTTGTAGCGGTTTGTCTATTTGTTCCCCGTCTACAGTGAGCGATAAGTAGTTCAAACCGTGATTTTCAAATATCCAAGGATATTTTTTGTAAACACCCGTGTACGTTTCGTTGTCAACAAAACAAATCAAAACAAAAGACGGCACCTGTCCTTGAAAAACGTTGTCAATAAAGGCCGAAGTCATTCCGCTAGAGACAGTTTGTATTTTAATATCACTACGAACAAAAGAATATTTTGCGCTATTTTCTTGTAGTGTTGTCATGTGAGATGCTAGAATGGATGGGGAGGGTCTAACCTTTTTTACAAACAAAGCAGCTGCTTCGATTTGTATTTTTGGTTTCAAAGTAGCAGCAGCAGCATTGGACAACTTAAGCGAAAATTCAGGCTTTGATAAAACGAAACGAAACTTTACATTAACATTGCTCAATAAAAGTTTCGACAAGTTGCAGGCTTCAGTATGAATTCGCCCCATTAACTCTATACTTTTAGAATTTGCGATAGCAGTTTTCCTGTTATCTGCAGTATTCCACATGGCAGCTCCCAACTGACAGTCTTTAGCTGCATTAGAGTAACTGAGCAACGTTTGCAGGTAAGCTTTATATCGATATGTGTCGCTACCTCCAGAAATCAGCTTCCCGTTGAAATAACAGTCCACTTGTGAAAAAAGAGATTGTAGAAATAGGTTAGTAGGCGTTATGAAAGCGCTCAATGCATCAGTAAGATCTTCTCCAGTGGCGCTTACAACTTTCAGTTTTAAATAAATACATGTTTGCGCCAAGTCCAAATAGTCTGCTGTTCCGTCAATCTGAAATTCTATAGTTGAACTAGGTGTTGCAATAGGGCGGTATTCGACATACTGATTGCGTTCTATAGACACTTGTGTTGGTGGAACTTCAAATATGTCCAATTCTGATTTTAAACACTCACAAGATGTAGGATGAATGAAAGACATTTTTGTTAAAAAATGCTATCTCGAATCACTTTCTTATTTTTCTTCTTCTTCTTCTAAGCTACTGTAACTGTTCGTCGTCTCTTACTAGTATTCCTCTTGGGAGAGTTGCGTCTTCTCTTGCGTCCACTACCAGATTGACTGAACCTAGCCTTAACATCGCCTAATATTTGTTCACCAGTCTCCTGTAACCTATCCTTTGCACTCTGTTTAAAATTTTTACCGGCAATTAAATCTTGTGCGATATTACTTCCGGTTCCTAAAGCTTTGCGTCATAAATAGCTGCCGACTGAACGAACGAAAGGCATAGCATATTTAGATATACTAGAAAAAAGGTTAGCAAGGCCATGACCAGCCTGGAATCTTGCTCCTGAATAAACGTTTAAACCACCTGCTTGTCTTCGAAAGTGAGCTGTATAAGGGCAACAGGAAGTCATTGATTCGTTCATGACCTTTTCCGTTTGATGTGCAAAGTGACAATGGTGTGGTCTTAGGAAGAGAACGGTATTATATCCCCAAAGGCGTCGCAAAATTTAATTTCTATTGTTTGCACGTTATGTTGTAACAGCGAATAATAATGGGGAGAAGTAAAAATAACGAACTGACTCGTGCCTGACTCTCCTATAACGTTAGTTATTCTTAACAATTGGGAGTAACTGTTGCCAACAGGCCTTGGATTTATTAGATTTGTATAAACCCAAATATAATCTGGAAGGTTATTATTATCGTGAGGCGAAGGATTAACTGCTGTGACGGTTAATTCAGCTCGAGTTTTATAAGAGATGCTTTTATCTAAAACAACTACAACACCCCCCATTGTTGCGAGACTTCCATCATCGCGATAGGGGTAAAGTGGCAATTGATTTGGTTCAAAGCCTAACCTGCGAGCCATACGGTTTCCATTAATAATCGAATGTACAGATTAGTAGTTGGTCTTATGTCATTATGAATGACGTAACGTTTTATACTGCTATTGTAACTAATTCTAGGTCTTTTTCTCTTTTCGTAATCTGCATCATGAAAAGGATGTCCCTTTCCTTTATAATCTTCAAATTTTGATCTCCTAAACTCTGCTATTTCCTTATTTATCGCTTCTACGAGGTCACTAGTTGTGTCATAGCTGATACCACTGCTGGTGCATTTTAGTTTGTATTCAATGGCTGTAGGCGTCATTATATCTATATTTAAAACATTTAAGATTACATCGTCCTCGCCAGCTCTCATTACGAACGGTTTATAGTCCATTCTTAAAGGAAACTGCATCTCTACTAAGGCAACCTCGTATTCGTTTGAAAGATGAACCATTTCTGGCAGATAATTTTTGTAATGAGCCAACGTGTTATCAGGATAGACATCAAAACTACCATTAGAGGGAAGTGTTATGTAGAGATTATCAAGTAGGTCCATCTTGAACGATATCTGTCACCCAACTATTAAATTGCGGACCCCACCCTGCCCATTTAACGTAAAAATGAGTTACACCTGCTACTTTTTTTTTTCTCAACACACGTTCTATTCTGTAAACATTGTCTAGTTTTACAATAGGTTGCAGTTCCTGGCTGTAAAAAGCCCCCTTTATGGGTTCAGATTGGTAGTCCTTTATCGTGTAAACAGGTGTTTTGTAACGTTTATTTTTAATTTTACTGGCTATTGTAAAAGTTTCCCTAGTCCACTTTGGAATGTACCCAGGTGTAAAGGCGTGTCTGATTTTTGGTATGCGCACTAACTGACCTACCTTCAAATCATTCCCACCACCATACAAATTTTTATAAGCTTCGCGTTCCTTTTTTCTAGTTGTAATTTCGGAAGGTCTAAACTTAATGCTACGATGAACGGAATTATTGTAAGAATTTACAATCTTATCTAAAACATCTACATAATTATATGTACCTGTATATGTAAACCAACGAAATATACGACTTTTCACCGTTTTTATTGTTCTTGCGGCGATTCCTGCTTTAATTGAGCGATTATAGGTGTGTTACCATTTAATATTAAGAGAGGGAAGAAACGTTCTGACAGCTGCTGAGCAGTATTCTGAGCCTTCGTCGGAATGAAGGTACTCTGGTTTTTTATCTTTGAACAGTTTCTTTAAACCGGAAACCATAGCAGTTGCTGATTTGTTTTTTAAAGGAACAGCTCTGAGATATTTAGTTAACACATCAATTGCAATCAAAACGTATTGAAAATTGTTATTGAAAGGAGCATATTTCTTTAAGTCAATGAGGTCTGACTGCCATATTTGATCTTTTCGATAAGCTATGAAAGGGTTACGCGTAAACTTGTGTCTAATGTCTTTATGCAAAGTATAAGCATCTTGAGATTTTAAGAATTCGTCTACCTGCTTTCTACTAAAGCCATATTTTTTAGCTTCACCATACAACCTCTCTTTACCCCCTAATGACCCTGGAGAATTCGGGTCAAAGTAGATTTCTTTAAAGTCGTCATAATCAGAAGTATTGACTATCATCAAACCACCCCAAATCTTTCTCAACTGGTTTCTTTGGTTTTGTATACTTTCTTCTTCGCGTTGCTACGCGACCTAATAAAGTATTAAGAGTTTGCCAGCCTGGTAGTTTATTAGCAACACGTTTTGCATGCTTTGTGCGCGAGAACAAGCCATGCACTAAATCGGCGACATTCGAATTTTTAATAGGTCGTCCTTGAAATAATAACTCACCCCTTGCGTTCCAAGAAATGTCACCTTCTGCCAAACGTTCGGCTACAACCGATCTATAATTAATAGGAACCGTTTCTACCAATTCGTCAATGCTTGGTTTTCTGGCCGATGCACCATCTTCACTGTCGCTAGCCTCAGTCTGCTGTGGTGTTGATTGAGAAGTTGCAGCCGTTTTTAAAGTTGTTGTTGGCGGATTTAAAGCGGTAGTGCTACTAAAACTAACTTGTAAAGGTTCCTTTACTTTAGCTTGTTCACGATAATTCAAGTAGCGCTGTAATATTTGTTGATACAACACAACCTTCTGATGGTCGTCAACATTATCTTGCTCTAAAATACTTTTCATTTGTTGGTCTAAATCACTGAGAGGTTTTTCAAAGGGTCTAACGCCGGGATAGTTAGTTAACATCATTTTTTTATACATTGTTAGCGTGAAAATATACTACCCAATAAACTGATTACAGGAGGGATCAATGCACCAAGAAAACCTTCACCTTTTTGATTTAGGGTTTTTACTTTTTTTTTCCTGCTCACACGTTTCGTAGCTAACAACTTTAAAATACTTTTATATTTTCTTAACCTATTTTTTTGGTTGATACTTAAAGGTATTTTACCTCGTAACACATTCAGACAGCAGCTATTTAAAACATCAAAAACAGTAGGACATTGAGTAAGTAGGGTTTTTTTCACGGAGCGGTGAACCTTGTGCGATGCTAACAGCTCGAGGAGAGGTATGCACTGTTTCACTTTGTTCTTCTTCATTGTTTTATATAGACAATTGGTTGTTGAGATAAGATACAACTACGGTAGCGAAGAGAAGGATCTGTCGTTGCGTGAAGGTCTAACAGCAAATGAGTGAATGGGTTACGAGTTGCGTCATTATATACCGCACACAAGAAATTGGCACAACCTAATTGCGTCCCCAAACATTTCACTTGTGACAAATTACGTGGACTTTGTATCAATACAATATAAGTCGAGCAGACAGAAATGGTTCTCAAATTTTTATGAAACATATTTTGAACCGGTAAAATACAAAATAAATTTTTGTGATGAAAGTATTTCACAAAAATATCAGTTATCAAGCATTTTTGACTTGTTAAGTCACACATTTTATCGTCGATTAAAACAATAGTGGCTTGGTTGCAGTCAATAGCTTCTATCATTGCATGATCCACTGTTTGAGAGAATACTAACGGTATGCAGCAATTCTGTTTCAAGCGGTCGTAGGTTTTTTGCCAAATATCATATATTACGAGACATTGGATAGGTTTTGGAGAAATTAAGTCACAACTATTTAAAATAAGGTCAACTGCAAATTCCGTTTTCCCCGAATTAGGCTGTCCTGCAACGACCATAGCAGCTGGAAGACGCAACCTACAATCAACGCACTCCATTCTTAAAATAACAACAAAATAACAATTTAACAGTATTTTATACTATTTTTAATCTGCACGCATTTTACGGTACCAATTCAAATATGCAATGATAAAAGGGAACTGAGCAGAATATTCAAACAGAAAAGAATCAAATTTAAAGTCAGTATGCAAATATGTTTCACACCATCTAATGAGACGCATCTCGAAACACAAATAATTCAGTTCCTTAGGTTGCAATAGTTCGAGCATTTCAGGATCTTTTTTACACATTTTCATAATCCATCGCTTTCGACTTGTTTCACTGATGAGTGCACGCACAGTATAGTCTGTAGAGAGTTCAGTCAGTTTTAACAAATTCAACACTTTCTCTCGCGATGTTGCACTCTTGAAACGCAAATAAAGCCACAAATGCTCCCCAAGCTGCGATTCGGCATGTGACACTAACTCATATTCGCCACTAAAAAGTGTCATTGTTGTAAAAGATTGTCCTCCAGCTAGCAAATTGTTGGATACGAAACCTACTATTCCATAAGCTTCGCACGTAGCTTTTTCTGTAAGATCCATCCTACTCTCACAACAGTCTGAAGGCAACTGAATTATTTCGTTTAAAAAATGTTTAAAACACAATAATAAAAAAAAACTCACCCGATAACGTGTATCAACATTTTTATGTCATTATTTAACCTTTGTTCTCCATCTCAGATTTCAATTTCGTCACCATTACGTCGACAGCAGGTGCATGTCTCCATCGACCACGTTTCTTTGAATAATGTCAAAATTATCTTTGAACATTTTCCATTGTTGCAGCGACAATGGAATACCGTTTTTGGATGGAAAAAACTTCGACGTTGCTCTAGTGTAGTCTCTTAAATGAATAAGGATATTTTCTGCGTATATGCCAACATTCAGAAAAGCGTGGTCGGTGACACTTAATGGGAGAGACATTGTTGGCAAAAGTATGGAAGCCATTTTACTAATAAAAAAAAGAGAGAACAAAGTCACATTAGTCTTTATTCTCTTTTTTAAAATCTATCTAATAACATGTAAAAAACAATTGTAAACTTACCTGATTTCAAGTTGAAGACTTGTCTGACACTTTGAACACAAGTTAAACTCTTGAAGACGTGTGAAGCTCTCTTGAAAAGCTTTCCCTTTTTATATGAAACCTTTAATCTCTTAAAATCGTGAGATGGCAATAACCGTTTTTGAATGTCATGATCCGACTACGCGACATTTTTCAAGTGAACAGGTTGGTGACCTAAATAAAAACTGTAACATCATGCTTATTTTTGAGGTGTTTGTCCCCGAAAACTGAAATTAGAGATGCGATTGAAAGATCGTTCATCTCCACAGCCTCTTCCTAGTGTCGAACAAGAAAAAATAAAATCGAGATTAAAATGAGTGACGTTGCATTCCACTGGGGAAAGATTTCATCACATCACAACTGCCATTGGAAGAGCACCCAACACCATCGAGAGAAAAGTAAGTATTCTTTGCACACATTTTATTTAAAGATGTTTATTCTTTAATTTTTACATATAGGAAAAAATTACTACTCTACAAATGAATAATAAATATCAGCTTTTACAATGCTGTGAAAACCATTTGGTTTTCTGAAAAATGTTGGGATTTCATCAACGTTAAAAACCTCTAACCTCTTTCCTTTCTCAACTAAAATTGGCTCACTCAATTTTAGAGTTGCGAAACGTTCAAAAGCTTGTTTTTCTAGCATCATTTCACGGTCACCAAGCATCAATTTAACGAGGAAGTTGGTTCTGGGATCTTCAGAAAATACGATCACTTCCTCTACAGCAATTTTCTTCGTTGTAAAAAAATCATTTTTCCAGCGTTTATTAGCTAACGCTGGTGTAGTGTATTGTTTGCAAATTCTTGGTTTTTTGAGCGTCGACATAACGTTTTGTACAAACATCATTTTCGTCATTTGGATCAGATACGTTAACAATACGTTTCTGATTAGCGTTAAAACAGTTCTGATTCGAATTTAATGGAAGGAAATTCTCACGTGCGTAGCTTAGATTGACAGCATCACCTTCATAAACAGGTGTTCCTAAATTAGCAATACGTTGCCCCTTCATGTTATAGTCCATATTTTCTTCTGGATCCGGTCGTAAGTAGTCACTTGCTTGAAATGCTTGAAAAGTATACTTTTGTTCGTGTAAAATATCTTCCTGTGCGTCTAAACGATTGTTCAATTGTTCCTTTAGTCGTCTTAAAGCGGCGTAATATTCTTCAGAATTTTCGTTAATCGCCTCATTACAAACAGTAACTGTTTGATTTGACAGTTTTTGAACGAGATCGCTCAACTCCCTAACTGTCTGCTCAATGTCAACATTTTCTAAACTTGTAACTTCTTGTTGATCCATTTTCCCGTCTTTGAACTGAACTTGACGACTCATCTCCACGAACAACAAACAACGAATGAGCTTGTCTCAACTCCGCAAAGAGTTTTAAATCATTTTCCTGATCACGTGATTCTTTTTTTTTTATAGATGCCAAACATGTACACAAACCCGGAAACTGGAGAAAATGAGCTGTAAGTAATATAAGATGAAAACTTTTAAATAAAATTTTTTAAATCCCTTTTTAACCAAAAAAACGATTTTTCCTTCCTTTTTTAGCATGCCAATGGTGTCTGCAATATTAGAAAATTTGAGACGAATGATGCAGGCAGCAACAGAAAAGTAAGCTACTCCAGATTTAAAAAACATTCTTTAAAAAGTATTGTTCTATTCGCTAATTCTTCGACTTCTTTACAGCGAAAAAAAAAGAAAAAGAAAACGAGATGACGAAGATGGACCGGAGACAAAAAAAAGAATATTAATGTAAAAAAAATTTAAATAAATGTAAAGAAAACGTCTACTTTCGTATCTTTTAAATATTCTTTCACATACGTACTATTAGAAACCACAATAGCTTGACCAGGTTCGATAAGTATGTCTGTCTTTGGAATTTCTTCCATTGTTTTCAAGTAACTAGGTTTGTGGAACGTAAACGGATTCTTTCCAAAATCCACTCTAACCATTAAATCGACATTTTCTTTTTCACAAAACAAGGAAATTCTCGTCAGCTTTGCTTTTCGTGTCATAACAAAACTAGCATCTCGAGCAAAAACAAACCAGGGTTGATTAAGTTGGGCATTAAAATTGAATGACACAAATAAATTATTTGTGAAATCGACATGTTTATTAGCTGCATCGTTAGATTCAGTAGGTTGTGAGAGGTTCTTTATCATTTTGTTTTTGGAGTCGAAGGCGTTACGTTGGCTATTTAATGAAAGACAATTTTGCTTGCACCACGATAAGGTAGTGACGTCACTAGAGTGGAGAGCCGGAGCCACATTCGTTATTCGTTTACCGTTAGCTAAATACTGAGGATCGCCGCTTGAATCCGTCTGTAGTGCATGTCTTTTTAAGTTTGTAACTTCTTCTTCCAGTAAGCTATTACTAAGCGAAGCCTCCATTATTCTCGTTTCAATAGTATTTTCAAGTTCATTTTTGGTGTCCAGTACATACTGTCTTATCTCCCCGCTCGTATTGCCAACCATATCAAATAGGAGGTTTATGACCGAGGTTGTGAATGACTGTATACAGTCGCTTAACCTCGTAATTGCCGTCTCATTAAGACGGGCATTAAGTGCACGGTCTGACATTTTTGAAGCAAATGAACTCTGAGTTGGGAGGCGCAACTTTAGTATCAGCGAGAAATTTTTATTTTTATTTTTGTTTAGCACTATCGATTTACACTACAGAACGCTGTTTGTTTTCTTTTTTTTTTTTAATTCATAACTTTCGCTGCTATCTTGATCTTCACAACTAAGCAGCTCTTGGGATGCTACTGTTTGTACGGGAGTAGAATCTTTAGCATATAACATTGACAAAAAATTTCTTCGAATGGCTTCGGTTGAAAGTAGAACGATTGTAGGCACAATTGATGAAACCATCATTCTTGAAAAGCAAATCACAAACCTCACATCCACTTTTTCCTTAAAACGTATGAAACAATAGAGTTCGACAGATTCACCTCCGATGCAATACGAGGCAATGGAGCACCTCTTCGCATGATAGGCTAGCGATCTTGCAAATATCTCCTTTGTAAGTCTTGTTTTGCCATATTGTATCACAAGTCCGTAAACATGACAAGGTTTCACCTCCGTTATTTTTAAAATGCGTTCGCAAGAATCAACGAAACTCGATCCTACCTTCGGGTTTAATGCACTTGAAGGAGCATAAACGTTTTGAAGTCGTTTTTCAGATGAAGGAATGTCTTTCATCGAGGATAAATCGGTTTGTGTAGCGACATCCATGTCTAGTCGCGATCCGATTCAAAAGACTACAAATAATTGCCACCAGCCTTATTCAGTTAGTTCTAATCTCCGTCGGAAGGGCGCTGCAGGCGTCCGTCACATTACCAGCTCTCTCAACGAATCAGAGAAATATTACTTAAAAATAATCCTTCATTTTTAGTTCCAATTCCTACCGCTCAAGGGACGACCGGAAACGTCCTCCGCTCACGTGACCGACTCTCGACCAATCAGAGAGCGAGCAGGCCTTACATATTACTTACAACCGGAAGCCATCTTTCTTTCTGACTCCAACCTTCAAAGGAGGTAGACGCCGCGCAAAATCTAATAAAAAAAGTGCAAGTCACTATAAAAATGCATAGTCATACTAACACTAACCCAATACGTCATCTCATCTGTGACGTCACAGATGAGACGATAAGAATTAGTATTGTAGAAAGTAGCCGAGCTGTTGTGGATACGGGCAAACTACACTACTTTTGTTTGAGCAGCTTTTGGATGCTAGTTTCAGAAGTACCTTCTTATATTATTTTAGTGTCTTTCTTTGAATGGGTGATAAAGGTACACGGTCGTTTAATAAATTTAATGATGCTAAGCACAGCACTTCTCTTATTTCGGGGCACTGTAACAAAATCGTCTTCACACGTTTGGAAGTTTTTTCTTTATTTAACACTTCTAACAAAGGAACAAAGTCTAATATTTTACTAGCCTTCATTTTGGTTGGTACACCATTATAGGTAACTTAAAAATATTAGAACGAAACCGTATAGCTTCCGGCGTTAGAGGATGAATATCTATTAGGAGAAAATCACCCAATTCCTTGGTCGCTTCTTTGTAAACAGGTAACAGGAAATCTTTAGACACCCCTAATTGGTTGGCCAAAACTTTCAACTGCTCAATATCACGACTCAATTTAAACAGCAGAAACGAATGTGTATTCAGCGAGACAGTACGTAAAGTCTTTGAAAATAAGTTATGTACGACGATAATCACGGTAATGCTTCTGTGATGGATACCCCTCAAAACCACGTCGTGAAGTAAATTGGTGGGTAATGTATATACGAGGTCGTCAAGAATTAAAACTGCATCACGTGGTATACTGTCGTAAATGTCTCTGTTGAAAGTGGAGTGAAATTGAACGGGTATTGGACTGGCCTCTCTTAAAGTATCGAAAAGAGACTGATCCTCTCCGTAACAATAGCAAACGGATATTGGAGGGGGATTAAAAACATCTTGAGATTTCAAAATTAAATTTACGATAGCAGTGCTCTTCCCACTAAATGAAGGTCCAACGCAGAAAAGGTTGCTGGGATCATGAAGCCGGGCGTCCATGAATGAATGAGTGAGTGAACGCCGTGTACGCCTCTTTTATACCACTCCTGACCAAACGAAACAAAAAAAAAAGCTTTCATCATCCCAACATCCTTTACGCGATACTTGTACACTATACGTATGTATTGTGACTTATCTAAAGGAACATAATAAACACAAACCAATATCTTCACTTCATGTTATTTAATGCTATATTTGTTTTGCTACAGTATTATACATGACGCAAGTTGTGTGGCTGGGAAAATACGGAGATTCGATCACGCGAGCGGCAATATAAGAATAATATTGCGCATGTCTTAGAATAAATGGATCGTCCAGACTATACACCCTGTCCTTGTGCTTCTCTAACCACGAAGGTAACATTAATTCAAACGGTAACGTGGACTCGTCTTCATCAGACAGCTTCATGCAGGGTAAACTGTCACTTTTGAATAGGTATATCAAACAGTTTTTTCTGGCCGTTTTAGTCCTTAATGGGGTAACTCCGAATAGTGCAGTGGCTGAGATTGTTCTTAGTATCACCACGACGACGTCTTCATTCACGGGCACATGAAACCTCAGGTAAAAATTATTTGTTCCATTTCCAAAATTACCAATGCTGTAACTTTTCAACTGGAACTTCGAGGTCAAGGCGTCTACAATAGTGAAACATAGGGATTTGTCCGTAGGTGATAAGAGTAGTTGTGCACTGTATGTTAAATAGCTTCCAAAGGGTGTAGGCTTGCGTCTCTTCGTACCCTTTGACTGAGTAGGGCCGTTTTCTGACACGTCCGTCATCGTCACGTCTGAGAAGGAGAATGACGTTCCTTGAGACATCATCCGGTTATTATTAAATACTATTATTATTATTATTATTATTATTATTATTAATGCTATTAATATCATCATTAATAGCAATCACTAGGAAATATCAGTTCACGTGAACGTCATTATTCGTTAGCAGTTGCTACTTCTTCAATGTATTAGGCTAATACACTTGACTGTCCTGGCTTAATACGTCAAGCTCGTGGGCCCATGCTTCTATTTGTCCGACCGATGCCTTGATCGTTTTGAATTGATCCAGCGACAGGTCCATCGTCTGTTTATCCAGGGTTGCGATGCTCAAGACCTTCTCATTGTCAACGGTGAAGTATGAAACGCCGAATTTGGGTCTTGTGTATAGAATCTGAGCCGGACGGGTACTGGAAATGGCTACCATCCACCTGTCAAATAATGGTACCATTCTTGTCCATTTGTCCATGCTAAAACAGACCCCGTCCATGCTCGTGTCCTGTAGGTGTAAATGTTATTGGATTTTCCACATATCGTCTGACGTGAACCCTGGTCACTTCGTTGAATCTACTGCAATTTAGAAAAATGCAGTTGCCCAAATCAACGGACATTTCAGGTTTGAGAGGGAACTCGGTTTGCAAAGTAGCCATTCTTTTGAAGTTAATAATAACAATAATAATGATGATATATCGTATTAATAATAATGACAGTAGGTATCAGTCGTTCCTGAGAAGTGAAAAGAGAAAAAAAAACTATAAGTGATACTCCAACGCTCCATGTAATAGCATTTGATGACGCTCCTCAATCATTCCACGAGCATTGTTGAGAGCGCGCACTTCTGACTCGTACAACCTAATGGTTTCCAAAGCGTGATTCGAGATTGCTATATACTTTTCGTTATATGTATCGAAATATGATATGATTAAAGTGGATCCTATGTATAGTAGACGGGGTGTGTTGTAATAGAAGTGTACAACACACTGAGGCAGTTTGTGTTCGAAACTGAACCATTCCTGAATGTTGAACGTAACACCGTCCGTACACCACAGCCCTACATCGTCATATTTCTGAAATCTGATTTTAATGTACCCATTTACTTTGAATACGTCCACCGTTACATTATTCCCTAGGTCAATCTCCATGGTGTTACTGATAATGGTGATAATAACGTTAATAATAAGAACAATAATAGTATTCAATATTAATAATAACCTGCCTACAAAGAATGAAAAAAAACCCTAATGTGAAAACGTTACTGCTATGAAACATCACAAAGTTACGAAAGTGAATTTAGGTCTGACTTACCAAGAGTGAAGCGTACGAAGCTCGTAGTGCGTTTGAGTACGATTTTTGGATTGGAACTAATCCCTTTTTATACCAATTTTCTTGGCATCCGTACACCTTTTTTCTTGGCATCAGTACACCTTTTTTCTTTTGTAAGGCCTTACGTACATGACTCAACGGTTTTTCTGAATAGGTTTAATTATTGCTTTATTCAGTGGCTTACTGTACGCCTTTGAAGTACATACATGACGTATCCTTTTGGTACGGAACTGTTTACTTGCACTTAGAGTACTGCTACGTTAAGCATTACGTCTGCATTTTGACAGGTTTCCTTTTCAGGGTGATGAATTACCGTCTAGGTACGTTAAATGCATTCCATTGAGACACGACTTTCTCGCAGCTATACCTCAGCCGAGTCATCATTGCAATTGAATACTATTCTCTCGAAATGAACAGCGTGATGATAACCGTATAGACTGATTAAACACATTCAATAGAATTCAGACTTTCACAAATACTTATGGTATTTACATCATTGGCACACGGCTTGCTGTGTAATCATTTCAATTGAAACATCTTTGGAGCGTGGTGGTGACATAATCGCCACAATTTCATTTATATAGCGTGGTGTCAGTTGGCACGTTGTAAACATGACTCAGCCCTGCATTCTGACTGTAAAGGAGATTATCAAGAGGAAAATCATACGTTCGTCTTCGGGTTTTTTTTTCTTTCCCATACGCTATTCGATTAATCATTTGATTTGTTCGTGTTTATTTTTTGTTTTAACAAATGGTATTTCTATGTAGGAAATACATAGCTAACAGTCAGCTTGGTGATCGCAGCGGCCGCTGGTCTCTTCCAGGGCGGAATGGTCTACGTGGTGTGTCGGCGAGCATTGGAGTACGTGGTGGACGGTGGTGGTATGATGAACACCACCAACAGCGACGACGTCAACGTTAACAACAACACCGTTACTATGGACGTCATTCCACCTCCACCACTACCTCCGTCACGTCCAGCCGTTCGGCCGGAGACACCTCCACCGTCTCCGCCGCCCCCGATTCCATTCACGGACAAAGACCTTACGAGCGCTTGGGATCGGATACGGTCCTCGGCCGGTGCTCGTGTACCGAACGTGTCCGTCTCCACAAACGGCTTAGAGTCGGTATGGAATAGGTTTATTAATTCTACATTATTTTTGTGTTTTACCTACCCCCCATCTCTTACGACGGTGAGTAAGTAGGACTTTGCTTTTTTTTCTGTTTGTTCGTAGTAACCACCACCCGGCCGGCCGATCGCCTCCATGAAAAAAAGTGATGCAGTACAAGAAAAACCCCCAAAAAAGAAAAAGAAAACCAGGACGAAGAAGATACACACCATAAAACGTACTTGATTACTATTCTCCTTTACTTTTTCCTAGGGAAACCGTAAACGAACGTTGTAATCAACTGCGTTTTATGGGACACAACATACACTAACTGTTTTAACTGAATAAAAATCTGTTAGAAAGAATGGGATGGGCACACGTTTGGGCTTTTCTTAATAATGTAGTGTATTCTTATAATACATTACGTTATTAAGATAGGGAATGGTAGTATTAAAACGGTTAGTGTATGTTTCAATACACTTACAGTCAAACCTTAACGTTTTT
>JAHWFP010045478.1:8084-20792 GCA_023313725.1 Lithobius niger | reverse complement strand
GTCGAATGATTTATATTGTGATTGATAAAATTTTACATTTAATCCGTCGAACGTAAAGCTGTAATAGTGTTGAGTATCTGCCAATTTTCCATTTCCGTAAAACAAAAACTTGTCCGGGGTGATTACAACACAAACTTGCTGCCAATCTCCAGGGTGAGGATCTAAAATAGAATTGACTGGCCGAAACGGATTTCGAAAATTAATTAACACACTACTGTTGCTGGATGTAAAAAGTTTAAGACCCCGTTCGTTGCTGGCCAATATTTCCAGCAGTGGTTTTTCCTTTTTGTAATTGGCTTCTATGTATACCCAAGCACAAAAGGTAATGTTATACACTGGTTTTACAGTCACAAAGAGTGTTTTTTCGCTTGTTAGCTCTTTTTCCAAATTCTTTTTTTCCAGTGTTGAAATCTTGGAGTGGGCACAGCTTTTATCCGGAAAAAAAAGAAAGTTTGAGACGATAAAATATATATATATATATATATATATATATATATATATATATGTATATATACATATATATAAAGTATAGGATACTTCTTTCATTCAAAGTTGTATCTAATAATGAAAGAAGTATTTTTTTAAATTATTACCAAAAAAATGAACTCATTCGTTTTTAAGGTATGTTAATAATTCTGTTTTTTTTTTGTGTTGTTCATGCTAGACTAATAAAGATGTGATTTTTATGTTTTATTGGAAAAAACGAAACATCCTATTGGTTAGAAATAGGTAATTTGTTTGCAATCCTGACGAAAAGAGGAAACGTATACCAGATTTAAAATGCTATGAATTTCCTTTTTTATGGTTGTACACAAATTATTTTCATTTTTCTGCATGTCCTTCCTCATGTAAAGAATATCATTTGAACTCGACTGAGAGTTGGAGATTTCGAACTTAATGTAGATGAAAGAAGAATTCAGTCCATTAACTAATGCATCTAACAACATAGTAATAATTGTTAGCATGCTGATATAGCTGAAGCCAATTGAGTCACACCACAGGATGCCTGCAGTATCCTACTTACGTTAAATAATGCAGTAGGTCCAAAAAACTCTTATCTCACCAAACTGCTTTATTTATTGAAACCCTAAACCTGGTTTGAAGTATTTGTGGATTCAATATCCTACTGTTCAACTGAATAGTTTCCTAATTTATATTTATAATTATTTCATATTGATATTGCACATTTTACACGCATCTTCCACCGTGCTTTCAGTTTTAGATTGTCTGCTTTGCATTTAGTGTCAGCAGTAGACCATAAAATAGAGCTTAGAAAATAGAAATTAGGGCTTCATTAGATCGAGCCACTGGTTTAAAAAAATTGGAAACCCAAATTGAACGAGTGTGGAAAGCAGTAAATGAGAAAACTAAATGAGACATATTCTCATGAGCTTGCTTCAGTTGGAGCAGTGACGACTTTCTGAATTATTTTCTTCCTAAAAGGTTGACTTTTACCATGCCAATTAAAATAAATGAGTATTCTAAAAATTGCTAAATACAAACCAAATTTGAAACTAATTGATATTTTTTTATCGATACCATTCACAATACAAAAGGATTTTTTTTTATTTTACCCCTAGGAAAGTCTATATCTGAACCAGATCTTAAATCTAAACTTTAAGAGGACTCTAGGCATCCATTTTATTTGGCTCCGGCTGTGTTACATGCCCAAAATTGGCCAACAGTTGGCCAGACATGGTTGTATTCAATTAAATATGGTTAGACCTGTGCGTATCTCATATTATTACACAGCTATCTATAGTTTTATCTGATTTTTACTGCATTGATCTGGCCATCTCTGCTCATTTCCAAAACTGGCCCACGTTTGCTCACATCTATCCATTCGATACGCCATACCTGACCAGATTTGATAATTTTCATAACTGTGGCTGAATTAATTGTGATGCTTTACCAAAGCATACATCTGGTAGAGTGATGTCAAACTATAAAAAGTGCATGATATAATAACGGCCTGTGAGCGCACAGCAGACGACATGTGGAATGTCGCATTAGTAATATATGAATAATATTTAAAATTAATGCTATCTGATTATTATCCACGCAATTTTATATAATTTCTCAATTATCTGGCACTTGAAAAATATAAATGGCAGTCGAGTGCTTACAGACTTAACTACAACTCAGGCAATATTACGAGTTTTGCAGTTTAATTCAGGTAAGTGAATAGGATGCTGGAAAAATGGTGCCCATATATCTGGGTACCATTTTTCTTACACCTGGGTAATTCTGATGATATCTAATTAGATTCTGCTGTAGATGAAAGACCTGGGTATATCCAGCTTAATACGGACAGAATTGTCAGTATAGGCTACCTAAATCCAGTCAGATATCTCTATGGCCATCTCTATTAACCACATACTGACCATATGGTGACCGTAAGGAATCGCTACTGAACTATGGCCATATCAGTTTAATTATGCCCTACCTGGTCAGATTTAGCCAACTAAGGTTATATTCGGTTATGTGTGACAAGATGTGTAGCCCAGCTAGCCAAGTTTAATGTCCGATATTTTCTCATGCTAATTCATTTTGAATAGTGCATACCATATGGCGATCAGACTGGAGGGGCGAAAAAAAGAAGATAAGCTTCCGCTGTGCTCTGAACCGAAAGTAGTTCAGATATTCTCTAATGGAAAAATAAAGATTACTGCATAGATGGTGTAGTGCATTACCGGGCTGTATTGTACAGTATACAATTTTTTTTCGTTAAAACCACAACTTCTTTTACCATGGAAGTAATTCCATGTAATTAAAAAAGTAGTATCAAGCCATATCTGAGTGCACCAGCTGAGGTTTGATACAGAAATTCGTTATAACTTGGTATCCATGTTTGGCTGTCTTACACTACAAGTGAAAGTCACAAAGCAAAGGTGACAGAGTCGAGATTTGAAATTCAGCAACTAGGTGTAACAGTGACCAGGTGTCAGAAGCAACCAGGTGTCACCCACGACCAGGTGACCGGAAAAGAAAATCCCAGGCTAAAAAAAACAAAGTAAAGTAAATCCACGTCTCTAAAATAAGAAATATTATTCGTAATAGTGAGAATTTGACCAAGCACCAGACGAACACCAGGATACAAAACCCCAGGAAAAACTAAATGCTGCTTGAAGCCGATTATTAAAGATAGTCCAATCATGCCTAGAAGTTAGCAGCTACCGTGAAGTATGTCACTAGATATGGTCATATCTGACCATATAAAAATTAGTATACATTATGAACTTATGTTTACTAATTAACTGGGCTGCTGATTCTGCCCTACGCTCTCGCCATTGACATCCACACTCTGTTACCATCCCTTACGAAAAAGTAAAAAAAAAATTTGTAAGGGATGGTAACAGAGTGTGGATGTCAATGGAGAGAGCCAGAATCAGCAGCCTAGTTAATTAGTATACATAGGTTCATAAAAATATTTCGAAGAGAAAAAACTATTATTTAAAGTTACTGTCAGGTTGTAAATGTTACGTGACAACACCATGTCCAAGTAAATAGTGTGGCCAAGCGAAAAGTCTTCAATAGTTACTTTTAATTGTATCTATGTTTCTTAGGTTTCTTAATTCTTCTATGTTCATTATTCTTTTTATTTGAAAGTAGTTGAATAGCCAGTTACTGGAATAAACTAAGTAAAACGGCCTATATTTCATGACTGTTCTGTATCATGATTTGATGTGGAGTTAGTCACTGACAAAATGACGAAAGTGGGAATTTGGTCGCCAGATATGACTATCCAAGTGACGTAATGCCAAGATCAAGGGGAAAAACTTTCAGTAATGGTAGATTCCTATATACGGTACCTTATTTTCGTTACTTTACACAGTTTCCTAGACTGTTAAAACATCTTACAAGTACATATTCAACATACGTCCAACTGGTATGGGCATATAATTTTAAAATTTCAGGTTTACCTTATCGTTAGCAGGTATCTGTCTCATTATTGGCATAGTGGAGCGACCGAAGCATAGCCTACAACGGACGCCGAATTGTAAAATGTTGGTTGTTTGCACTTTTGCAGTTTGGGTGGAGCCCAAACTAAAGGGTAGATTGGTATGAAATTTGCAACATTGCTAGATAGCCCAAAAAGTATTGCTGATCTCGAATTTGCTGTAAATTGAGGAATTATAATCCACGAAATTACGATTTTTCGAATTTTACGATATAACCCTAGCTAGAGTACATTTACAATCCTGAATAGTTAAGGAACTCGGATGAAACATAAACTGTGCTGCTGGTAATCAAGTGAATCAAAATAAATCAACTTTGCTTCCTTATATCAAAAAATCTTATTCGACGTAACTGAATTAAATAACATTTGATTATCACATTTTTACCACTAGAGAAAGGCAGGCAAATGGAAAAAACAAAAGCATTCGCTGAGGGCTCACAATCATTGAATGTAGAAAAGAATGCTTGGAGGAATTTATCCAACATGGCGATCAAACTGGGCGTTTACACTACCAACGGGAATCCCAAACGTGAAATCTAAAATCTTTGCAGCATCAAGAAACTGTTTATACAGAATGAAAGTATACACAGACAACGTGTTTATACCGCAACACGGAACAATAGGATGGCTTCATACAAAAATTTCAAGATTCCAGGGTTGCTATGGAAGCTGAACTGTGAATCCCGTGTTGCAAGAATGAATTGGTTTAACCTCGAATGTAATAGGTCTAATTTTTCTGCTGTTGTTACTTACGACATTTAAACGGCAGCTTCAAATTACACCAAAAAGTTCTGAAAGCATTAGAAATATTTAAATGCTATCTTTACACCCAAGCTAACATCGTCTGTCCTACAATTGTGATAATTCCAACATCTAAAAAAATTAGTGTTCGCACATGCAGTATGTGTCAGTGGTATGCGTTTCTACATTTTCGTCGGAGACGGCAAAGGGAGCCGCGGATCTTTTGAATCTTGAGATTATTGTAAAGTACTATTATTACTTATAATTGTTCGGCTTGTAGTTACAGTAAATGCTTTATTATTAATATTTTAACTCTAGAAACTATACTCTGCAGTAAGTATAAACAGTGTAACCATTATTGGCGGTAGCACGCTCTTTGCTAGCCTAACCACAGCTACACTAACGTAGCATTTTAATTTTAGATGGCAGCAATAATGGAAAAGGCTGCACATAACAACACCGAAACTAAATGTGGGAGGATACAAAAGCCACTTAAAATTAATATAAAACGTAGCTTAGGCCTATCTAAAAAAATAGCTCAAATGTTAAAAAAAACAGCAATGAGCTTCACCTCAAACAGCCAAAAGCTCAAACGTAGTTGACTTAGTATTGCACCCAGGTTTTTAAGGAACCTTAGCAAGAACTGCAAAATCATTAACATAAGAATAAATAAGTATTTAAAATAAATTTCTATCTACTCACCCTACAATATGCCCAAAGCCTGTTTCTTAGTCTTTATGCGAACATATACCTAACATGAAGTCTTTATGTGGTTGGAGTTAAAAAAATAAAATATAAAAAATAAACTATAAAATAGTAAGGAACTATGGCACAACAGCCAAAAACAATTCAATAAAATAGGTAAAACTTAGTATTTACTACAACCATAAATTTTAATGAAGTGAGATGACTGGATTCAACCAACGATCTCCGAATCTTCTCGCAGTTATCTCTGTTGTCAAAGCCGTCATTTCAAGTTATTAGAACAGGTGCCGCAGGCAACTGGGCGCCTTATCTGTGAAGTGATCCAAAGTTTGCTGGTTCGAATTGTTGACTTGTCGGCTTATCGAAGTCCTTAATACGAGCTTACTGAATTTTAGCTGTTTTAGTTAGAGTTTCAATGTAGTGCTTTACAGCATTTAGTTTAACCATGAGGTGTACATTAAATTTCTTATTGCTCAGCCTATAAAACCATCCAATTTTCACTGAAGTAGTCATTACGGCACAATACTCGAGCTTATACCAATCACCTTTGATGACCATGCAACCATAAGCAAAATTTATATTGCGTTTCGTGAGATGTACGCGTGAAACGAACTTTAACACAACACTCAGCAGCCGCACACCTTGTAATATGAATGCACACCATTAGCAGATAGTTAGCATAAATGATTTGGACGGCTACTGATAAAAAATCTTTAAATACATTAACTTGCAGTCCTCACACTGTGGCTAGAGTTACTCTCCGCCGGGTATTACTTGTCTAGTCTGAAAACATTCTCACAAATTGATGTTTGTTTATGATATTGAGTCAGAATTACTTAATTAGGATGTAGTTTTAACATAAGCATTGTTGAGCACGTGAGAAGTTCCATTGTTTGGATGTGCGCGCTATTGTTTTGCTGTAAGTTTCTTGTTGTTGGCATAATAGCCTACTGGTTATAATTAGCCATATTTACGAAACCTGCTTGGCAGATTATATATTAAGTTGGACTATGTTTGTAAAAGTAATACCATGCCTAGTGTGATTAAAGTGGTTACCAAGCAGAAAGTTATGCAAGTTGAATGAACTTCACCAATTTCAGGAAATGTAGTCGGTAGGGGCTACTCTTCTGTATTTCAATTATTTGTACAACCAGATCATTCCAAATCAGCCTTCAGACATGTCTGTCTGGTTCTGTCCATAAATGTACGGCTAGTCATTTATTATTGTATACTAATATCTAATATGGACTCTGATTTACTCCGTAGAAATAGAATTTTTTCGGCAAAAGTGCACGGCTGCCAGTAGACTTCAGTAGTAAATTATTGGTATCCTCTTTTCCACAGCATGTTCAACCAGTAACAATTCATCGGGTTAATCCGAAGCAATTAGACATTTAAAAAATGGTTAACATTTCATTAACGTCCTTTTCAACAGTGAATTTTATCTTAGAAAGGAACGGTCACTTTTCTAGGCATGGCTTGGACCTTTTATATGTAAAAAATAAACACTAGTACAAAGATTTCCGGGGCCTTATCATTCTTAATGATCAAGAAACAACGAGGCGACAATGTTTCTTATTGCTTATGTTTTTATTGCTTATGGGTGCATAAAATAGCTGATGCGCTAACCTTCACTAGACCTGCAAAAAATGGCGTGCAAAAACCTGCAAAAACCTGCAAAAACCTATAAATCGTACAATGAGATACATGGTCTACAGATCTACCTGTCAACATTTGGTCCGGGATGAGTTGGTGCTGGTGCTGTTGTGCTTGGGGCAGCGGGTTCTGTTTCGGTCTCTGGCGGCAATTTTGTAAGTGTTTTCACAGATATTTTCCAACTTGATACTTTCTGTTGTACACTATCAGCAGGAAGTTTGCCATTTTTAGTTTGTTTAACTGAAACAAAATAATATTTTTATCAATGTACATTATATTTTACTTGAAGATGATTTTTTTCATTAATGAGTAAACATATAAGTTTGCATTTTTTTTCGATTAAATTTGTCCATTGCCTTAAATTTGCAGTATGTTAATTTCTATTTTTTAATTATACTCAAAGATGGTTTTTCTATGATTGAATGCAGCCTCTCTAACAAATTTATAACCAAGTACGAGTACAAACATTGTCAAAATAACTTCTACCAGATTAAAGTGGCGAAATTAGTTTCTAAAATTCAAAAATTGCGCTGCTACAATGGAAAAAGCAATGAATGCTGTTTCAAGAATGTGTTAACATGATAATGAGAGCAAGCCAAATACTGATAACAGATACAGGTGAATATTTCCCCTTGAGTTTACGGCACATATTAAAAAGTAAATGAAATTAACGATGTTATTCATGATGTTAACAACGTTATATTCCATTAGCTAGCAGAATTAGATACCAGTTATAAATTAAAGAAATAATGATTGACATGGCTGAGTCTATAATGCTAACTCTTATCTTGACAAAGTAATAATAGAAGACTTTATCCTGAAATGTAATTATTCGTTTGAAACTGTGGAGAAATAAACTGACTTTCACTAATAGATAAGCCAGTGGTATTATGGCGATGTAGATGTGATTCGTAGTACTAGTTTATGTCTAACTCTACTCTTTTCTCTAATTTCATATCATTGTAAGCAACCTAAGTTTTTCTTTACAGAACATTTCATGAATATGCAACCACTGCTGTGTAACTGCATACAGTCGGTAGTTACTTGATTGAAATAGGTCATGTGTTGTATTCTATTCTGTTATATTCTGTTCTATTCTATTCTATTATATTCTCATCCAATTCTATTCTATTCTATGTGTTCTATGTGTTCTATTGATGAAATGCAGCTAACTATGTCACAGCGGGAGGCCAATGTACGTCCCAATAAAAGCAAGAATATTTAAAATGATTGTTTATTTATTTCAGTGGAATGGATGAAATTTCATTTAGTGAACTTTTGCTAACGTAACCAACAATAATCAACAGCATGCTATCTCTTGATGTTACTGGTTTATATTACTTAGTGAGTGCATAAAATAGATTCAGAATGACAATTTGTTATGGAAATTTGTAGTTTAAAATATAATGAAATAGACAATACCTTATTTAAAATATCTTGCCTGCCTTCACTATTGCTAAAGTTTTTCTATACTATTATATTAAAACATTTATTACAATAATTACAGTATAACTTATTATATATATATAATAAGTGCAATACAATACAAGTTAATGTAAAATGGAATGTAAAATATGGAGGAAATAGCTATATAATGTATATTTGATGTATAGATAAAACATCTCTAATATCCCATCATGTACCATTAACGAAAATAAAAAGAAACTAATTTCCTTACCTTCGTCTTCATTGAGAACTCGATTCCAAAAGTTCACTTCCTTCATATCACCATTAAGATTGTCTTTATCTCTTTTCCCTTTATTGAGCCCTACGTTAACTGTTAATTTTTCACCAATTGAACCAGTTCCACTGAAGGTATCAATTCCATCAAAATAAACACGGAATGATTTTGATGAACTCGTCCAAACAACACAGCAATGTTGCGTTGTCCCAATTTTTGGAGAATCTTTAAGATAAACTCCCCCATTGTGTAAAATGAAGTGACCATTCTTTGTTTCAAAATCTATGGGGTTATCATTTAAAATCTCCTTTGTGGCGGCGTTTCCTTTGTTTATAATCTTTTTCAACCAGCCCTTACCACCATTCGATCGTTTTAACTTAACACTGAAGCAGTGAGTAAAATCGGTGGTGCTTACATTTTTCAAGAGATTGACATTGACATTTAAATGGGAACCTTTACCACCAACTTTCAAATCAAGCCTTTCGAGAGGAGTTATTCCCAAAACATTGCTGCTGAGAACCCAAAAGCCTACGCACAGGAGTTCTGCATACATGTTGAAACTTCACTCAAATCGTTTTACTGAAGTTTGCTGCAATACCATACTGGTTTTATACAGGTAAACGACACGTGTTCATGCCATGTGTGAACCGTAAACCTTGTTTTACGACATAATTGTTACTGATGTCGACAGCCATGAAAATGCATTGAGTACTTCACCATGAAAGCCAGATGGTCTTAACGATCGCCCAAACGTGACGCTCTAGGTACACGTTTTCTAAAGTAATCAGTTTGGTTTCCAATTCACAGCTGAATTCTTGAAATTCAAGAGAGAAGATCGTAAAACGTCAGTGTTTTGTTTCGATCTACAACGGATGCGAACAAATTAGAGGTTTTCACCTAAGGAATTGTATGTTCTGCTTAAAATCTTGTGGCACAGGTGGTTGTAAATTGATCAGTTAGAGCACAAAAAATAAACCAGCACTTCAGAAGCGTGCTGCTGCTCAGCTTGGCTATAACAATGGTTGAATAAAAGTAGACTCAAGGACACGTTTTATCACAAGAACAGCACAAGCTTTTCCGCAGACGAAAAATTAATCTTAAGTTTTTATTGTGTAAATTTGTAATGACGTTCCTAACGTTTAAGGAAGAAGTAAAGCAAGCCAGACAGCGAAAATTTTAAGACATGTTTATGCACAAACGTTTCGTAAGAGTCGTGCGACTTGGATTCGAACTGGCAACCCAGTCCGTCCTCAGACCACTTCCTTTTTCGATATGCCAACGCAGCCAATGGCTATAATAGCGATTTCTTGATAATTGACACCAATTGAACTTATAATTTCAATGGAATTGGTAATACTTAAATCCAAAGGTAGATTTGAAGGCGTAGAAAATTGCTATGAATATTGGAGAAATCATTAAAAAAACAAGTAAGTAATAGAGATTTGTCAGAGAGCATGAAGGGCATACCAAAATACTTCCTAAGCACGGAAGACATAAAAGTGTTAGGGTTAAAAAACATAACGTAGTATATAATACTTGCCCACAGGGAAGAACTGGACGTAAACAAAAAGCACTTCGGCCACTTGGTCAAACCGTCAAGAGGGATAAAAAATGAAGGATTGAGGCAAAATTTTGCAAATAACAGAACTTCACCATTACATAGTCAGGAAGTAAACTTACTCACTGACAATTGAGTCTGAATCAGCAAATATAACACGAAATTACAGACTAGTGCAATAGTCCTGAGTGTAGTACTAGAATATAAAATGTCTGTTGCATATTCGTAAAGAGGGGGGGGGATTGAGGCTTAATGGCGCGTCGACAACTTGGTCATTAGCGCCAACCTCAGTCACAGTGCAGTGGTCCGGGTATTCGTAAAAAGGGTTGTGAGCGCATCTATATAGCTAACATTGTAGTTTTGTTTGTTTGTTTGTGTGTGTCCACAGTGGGAATCGTGATAATCTTTATTATGCTAAGTCCGCAGTGGAAATCACCGTAATCTTTATTACATTTAAGTCTTCAGTGGGAATCTCTGGTGTTTGTGTGTCTTCAGTGGGAATCTTGATACTCTGATGATGCATAGATGACTTCATGTTTTTTTCCCAACCTTACATCATAACTGCATTTGGCGTCAAGGCCTCTATGTCTCTTGCAGTGTGGTATAAACTATCCTTGGATTAGCTTAACCCTGGATCTAAATAAATATAATGAAAGCTAGGGCAACTTCTAACAGTGGTTCCTAATTCTAATAACTATTTTCAAGGACCTTCAATAATAATTGGCAGATGCAGTAACGTCATAGTATTTTCATACGAGATATCACAACAAATCTGTATATCTGGTCAAATGCAGGGGGGGGGGAAGCGCTGTCCTAGGCGTCGTGGTATTTTCATATAAATGGGAAATCACAACAATGATGTATAAAACCGGCAATATACAGTGGGGGTGTGTCCTAGTAATCTATAAAAATAGGTTTGTTATACAGACAACTATATTGACAAACTCGATAGAACCGAACTAACGTATTTTGGAATAACAAATAACTTACTTTTTTTATTAAATTTTATTTTTTATGAAAATAATATTGTTTCATTTTCCCAGTTTTTCCTGCATTTTTTGGGGAGCTATTAGAAGAATTATTTGCTAAACTGAAGTAAGACAGTCTAAAGGCCGTTCTTCCATGATTTGTTAGGCCTTATCTTCTCCCTACCTTTATTGGGTTGCAATTTCCCAAAATAATAATGGTTTGGCCGACTATCATGGTATTTGAGTGTAACTTGCAGAATTTGAGAAGTTGCTATCCTAATCTTAACCCAATGTCACTGAAGAAAATAGACGAGATGTTGAACATTCCATTAAGTGTTTTATGTGACCCTCTGCATCTAAAACACCATAGGTCCACTGAAAACTTAATAAGATGGTGGCTAGCTAAAGACGATCTATGATACATAACGGTCTAACATACTGCTATAAAGAAAAGATGAAAACACCCCAAACAGCCAATATCGCACACACGAAATAACGTAGGACAATAAGCCACCTTTATGCAATTACGTTTCGGCATTGACGCATGACCCGGATTCGAACTGGCAATCCAACCCATCCCAGATCACCCGTTTATCTATATGCCCACTCCTCCACTCGCATAAGGATGACCACTGAACTGGCTAGTGATGTCACAGTAGTGATAAAGTCTCAACTAGACCGACATTGCTTGCAGCCATAGGCAGTAGAAAAATAATACAAATAAATACAAAGACAACACAAAACTAAATAAATGTACACCAATCACTGCAAATTATATAAAGGAAAAATGGAAAAAACAAACAATATAGACGTATCGATAAAGACATTTTGTACAACTCTTTCATTGTTGGACCACTGTTGCAGCAGTGGATTTATATCACGAAGACCGACTGCTGCAACAATGCTGCAACAATGAAACCGTTGTCTTACCACTAGTAATAACCACGGCCAGGCGTGGGTTTCTTACTTACGTAAATAAGAAAAGGAAGGCGTGGGTTTCTTACTTACCTAAGTAAGAAAACGAAGGTCTTTGTGGGCCTTACTTAAGTAGTAAAAATACAATCGCTGCCCATATTTACGTATTTCATATCGTTTCGAAAGTAATATGAAACTATTTCACACTTTAAATTAACAACTATTAATTTTTTAAATAAGAAAAAAAATTCTAGGCATAGCAAACGAAGGTAAGAAAAACGTAAGTAAGAAAACGAAGGCTCTTACTTAAGTAAGTAAATTTAATCTATTGCTGCTATCAATGTTTGCGTATCAATATTTACGTGGCAATGTTTCCAAATCAATACATTTATTACAGCTGAAAAAAGACCCGAAGGATGGTTCGGCCCTTGAAAGGAGTGATATCAACACACCAAAACATTCGCCAACTTAATCGCACCGAATAATAATTTGGACGTTAAATGAAAACTTGAACATTGCTACT
>JAHWFP010045447.1:1519-12251 GCA_023313725.1 Lithobius niger | reverse complement strand
GCAGGAAAGACGCCTCACATTCAGTGCAGATTCGGACCTTACACCGTAGCGTGCATAATAACCTCACTGTTAGGTGTAGATAGATCTTTCAAACTCCAGATGAATAATAACTGCCACTGGGAAATTCCGATTTCTTTTGGATTTTGCACATGACGAAGTAGCTATTAGTTGATATCAAATGAAACAATGAATGCACCATAGTTGCATTTACACTGTAATGGCCGCCATCTTGAAATCAGGGCCATTTTGAAATAATTATGCTTATTATCGTTAGATTTCCTTCAAATTTAGAACAGAGACGAAATAGTTGATACCAAGTGAAACAGTGAATATGCCATAGTCAGTAGTAATATCTAATGGCCATCGTCTTGAAATTGGGGATCCATTTTGAAATTATGTGTATTGTCCCATTTCGTTCAAATTTAGGTCGGAGACGATACAGTTGATACCGTGTCAAACAGTGAACGTGTCATCGTAACTAGTAATCTGTAATCCACGCCATCTTGTAATAAGTCAGCCATTTTGAAATTATGCTTATTATAGCCTGATTTCCTTCAATAAAAAAAAATAAAACATGTGAAAGAAAAATAAAAAAAGGAAGTTGTACTCAAACTCTAAAGTGGGTGTATAGTGCATTCTTCTCCGTGCAGGCAGTAGCCTACCGTCAGCTGCACTGTTTTATAGTTTAGGTACAATTCTAAAAGTAACAGGTATTAATAAACAAAAAACGGAACGTTAAATGTTAAGAGTAAGGGTCTAAAAGCAAAACCTACAAGGAACACGGACAAGCTTTGACAGTCAGGGTCTAGGTGTAAAATTTTGTCAGTAAGAGGCTGGTAAGCATTAGACCCTTACTACCCGGTGGCTAGCTTTCGTCCTTAAGAATAGGAAAGCAGTAAATACATTTTGACGAAAAACTGTAAATCCTCCTATTATGTAATGATCCAGTGGTAGTATGGTGTACGTTTCCTGCTTTGCTTTATGTTGAAAAGTTTATTTTTCGGTTTGGTAACATGACAGGACATACAAAGTAATGAGGATTATTGGTTGCCATCAGTTACCTTAAAATCTGTGAAATTAAAATAAGGTAGCTTTAAAGAAAGTTCTTGGATTTACCAAATTGGCTTGATAAATCATTAAGCAAGTCCAGTGTTAGTATGATGCATTTCCTGCTTTGCTTTAGGTTGAAAGTTTTTTTTCAACTTAGTAACATGACAGCATATTCGCAGCAGAGAGCATTATTGGTTATCCTCTACCATAATGTACGAAAGATAATCAAAAATTCTAAAGCATTAAAGGACAAAATGCGAAACTTCACAAGAAAAATATGTTCATAAAGTTCCTTAACGATATTCTAAGAACAAAGAAAACCTGCTACAACCGTTCATACACACGTTCTGTCCGAATAGAATAGAACTAAGGTAACCACCGGGTAGTAAGGGTCTAATGCTTACCAGCCTCTTACTGACAAAATTTTACACCTAGACCCTGACTGTCAAAGCTTGTCCGTGTTCCTTGTAGGTTTTGACTTTTAGACCCTTACTCTTAACATTTAACGTTCCGTTTTTTGTTTATTAATTCAGAATGGCATGAATGGCATTCAGAATGGCTGACAGATATAGTGCAGGTACGAAAGCTTACAACACAATTTTTGATACTCTCGAGGGTGTTAAACGTCATATATAAAGTGTATGTCTGGATGCTAATGACGTGTTCGAATACGTAAATTGTGGCGAGAGTAGCGGAAGTTTTGATAAATTTCATGATTGCAGAACGGATAAAAAAAATTCACCAAGAGCTCAGTCATTACTTTTATTCTTTTCTGAAAATACAATTATCGCTGGAAATTTAGTTTACGTAGAAAGAAATAAGAAAAAATTAAAAATGTCGGTCCCAAAACGTGATGACGAGAGGAATCGTGCGGCTTAGTATTTTAGATGGGAATGTTGTAATAATGTCATTTTTGACACGATGGAAGGTTTGTTGTGTCATCTCGCTAAATGTTCAGAACCCTTTCGAAGTTTTCAATGTGTTTACTGCACTTTAAGATTAGCTGAAAAACATCGATGCCATTGTTGCAAAGATGAAAGCCGCGATTGTCTTAATAAGCCTCGTACATTTTTCTCTTTCAGTTTTTTCACTATCGCAGTTTCTAATAATAATGTAATATCCACTTTTACGGAGTATGATTTTCATTGACCTCTGTTTTGTAGTGTCTTCCGCATCATTTTTTTTGTAAAAGTGTTTTTTCTGTTGACGTAAGAGGATTATTGGAGGATCTGCACGAGGTTTTTTCCTGCAAATGTAGCAAACAACCATAAGGGGAAGGGGAAGGTCCGTAGTTAAACGCGTCTGCATGCTACAGGAGCGTTTAGCGAACTGGATTCCTTTGTTTATTTATTACGCATTGCACAACCGCGATGGTGCCGAATATTAATTCACTGCCTGCAGGCAACAGCGAACTCTCTCTCTCATAGCCAGCTGTGGCTAATTTATTTCAACAAATTAATAACTCCTATGTTAAATTACCAGCAACTATTTTTACAGTTGTTCTTACTTTGGTCTTGGTGATAACTGCTCTAACAATCAATTTAACTAGGCTGCATGCCACCAATCTATTTTCAGGAGTAAAAGTTGATTTCGATAACTTGTGTACTACTTTTTTGTACGAAACGGATGGTCAAGCTTCTTTTCCCGCAGATAAATTAGACGTTCCAATAAAAGTAACGCATTTCTTGCAAAATCATAATCTAACTGTCAGTTTTCATCTCGACTATAGAATAAAGCCACACTTTATAACCTTCTGCGCTTGGCTTCTGCATTACTTATATCAGTAAAGATTTTTGCAATTCATTATTGAATTTAGGAACTAAATATTAAAAAAAGGAATGGAAGCCGTGGAGAATTTTTTGCAGTTTCACCACCCCTGCAGTATTTTAGTTTCAGGACCCAGCATGGTAGGAAAAAATTATTCCGTACAGAAAATAATAAGAAATGTTTTGAGTCTATCAACCCAAAATTAAACAGATTACGTGGTGTTTGATCACTTTACCCCCATTCAAACAACAGCGGCAATTTTTGGGAGCGAAATTCGTTCCCAATTCCACATCCGACCACTTTAGAACCCGCTGTACCGAAACTAATTATTTTTGACGATTCTCGACTGAGAAACGTATACACCAACTCTCTAATAGTGAAATATTTTTACGAAGCAATTGCATCACACCAACACGACCGTAATACATAAAACACAAACATTGTATAGCACAAGCGATTACTATCATCGTATCTTGTCTTTAAACGCTATGTCTTTAAACGCTATTTCGAAACCACAGAAATAAAACACAATTGTAAATACTTGGCCAGCAATTATTCCCCTCTAATGGAAGGTTCTTACAAAACGTGATGGATAAAATTACGGCTGAGAATCCGAAAAGATATTAGCATGGCCGGCAGGCAATGCTTATTAGAGTTCGTTTACGCGCGAGAACTTTATAAAAAAAAACTGGACAGGCGGCTGCGGCTGCGGGGGTCCAGAATGCAATGCTGCAACACGTAACAATGGGAAAACAATAGGGGAGGCGCACAAGATCGGATTGTAGCTCACTCGAAGAAGATGCAACAATGCTCGGGCACGGGGGATGTCACATTGTCGTGGTATCCTTTGAGTTAGCATTGTCAGCCACAGAAAAGTTGTCGAGAACCAAAATGAAATGGTCGTGGTTTTCGCTTAAATCTTTTAGTTTTAAACCATAGGATGCAAAGTTCGTAATTTTGATTTTGATAGGATGGCCGATATGACTGAATGACTTATTTACTTCTTCAATGCAGGCTTCGCTAGTTGAATTGTTTCCGCGATTGTTTGCCATAATACTGCATCTGCTTTCAACAATACAGAATCAACTGCCCATCAGCTCATACATGCTAACTCTAGACCCAAACTAGTGTGTTGCCATCAAATAACAACCATGGGACAAAGCATGGGTAGAACCTGAACAGAAATACGCATTTCTAATGTTCCGTTTTTTCGGAAAGAAAATTGAGTAGACAGTGGACATACTGTACACAATAGACCAGATCGTAGCAATTACAATAAACTGGAAGCGAAAAAAGCCAACAAATTAACTGAATATAAAACGGCTTAGAAAAAAAGCATTAGAGCTCGTATCCCTACACTCACAGCTGTGAAGGCACACAAATATAAACGGATTAGAGTTCACTCGAACGCAACGAACTATAATTTGAACTCCATTTCCAGGGAACAAGGTTTGTGACATGCCAGTCTCCATGCAACGCATTCATGTACATCACTAATCAAACAAACAAAACGGTTGGATACTTCACAAAAATAAAATGCGCACACAAAATACAACATACACACGCACAAGAAACAGAACGAAAATCTAAAACACATACAAACAGACGCCGTAAACAGCAAAACGCCTACAAAAGATGAAAAATACATACATAAACACAGGCAAAAAACTACCTAATTAGGAGTATCCTTGTTTCACAAATTATAAATGCACACAAAACACACATATAACCACTCAAAGCAAACATACTTAAAATATAAAACAAAATATAAGACAAATATTTAAAAAAAGCCTGTATACCACGCAAATTAAGTGCACACAAACATACACATGCACTCAAACGATAAACATTTCAATCACAAACTGTGTTCACTTTCTGACATAACCACTGAGCAAAAACAGTCCTTGTTCCCTGGAATTGGAGTTCAAATTATAGTTCGTTACGTTCGAGTGAACTCTAATCCATTTATATTCGTGTGACTTCACAGCTGAGAGCATGTGGATACGAGCTCTAATGCTTTTTTCCTGAACGGCGAAGGCGTTTTTTGTTCAGTTAATTTAGTGATTGATCTGTGAGCCAAAACGCCAGCTGCGATTCATTTACGTACTGATTATTCTACCCGATGATGGTTTCAGTGTGGTGTTCCTCCTAAAAGTTGATGTTCCTGCTCACTAGATGGCAACACTCAACAGTCGACTGTCGTGACTTGTCGTTATTTGTGGCAAGCCACGCTGGGAGGGTTGCATCCAACACTGTTCACCTTCCTCAGCTGACCTTAACCCGGACCACTGCACTGTGACTGAGGTTGGCGCTAATGACCAAGTTGTCGACGCGCCATTAAGCCTCAATTCCTCCCCCCACTACATAGTTTAATCAGTCTGTCCATGCTTGTCGCCACCCTACATCCTGTGGATAATCACATGACATCATCGTGTTATAAAACTGTACAGCACACAGGAAATAAAGTCCTTTAGCAAGTGTTAGTCTGCTTATCATTTACTGTCTGAAATGTCTTAGTTCTAAGAACCTACAAGTTCTGGAGGGAACATTACAATTGGCGACGAGGAGGAGGCTAAGACATGTAACTTTAATTTTAATCAGTAGGCCATAGTATACCAACAGGAGTGCTCCTAACTTGTGGTAAGTTAAAAAATTTTCATTTTTGGCAAATGAATTAGTTTTACTCTGTGGTCAACATGGTTAAATTTTTCAAACTGTGTACTGGGTTTTTGAACTTGGTGTGGTACTTATTGATGTAGTGTTAAATTTGTACCTTATATGCTAGAACCGAGGGAGGCAAGTGGATTTTTAACGGGAAATTTTACCATGGTTGTGTCCTGTGCGACGCGTAGGCGTGTCACACTGTTAGCACTATAAACAGAATAGCATGATAAAAATGCAACTAAATTTCCCTTTGTGAATTCATTGTTGCCGTGCCTTTGCTCGGGCTGGCTGTGCCGGTGTATAATTTGCACTGTAGTCGTTGTTCTTTCAACGGAAAACGAGTGAGGACTGATTTGCGCCGTTTGTTGGGCCATCGTGTTGTTTTGTATAAACAGTTTGGAGGAGCTGAATATAAATTTAAAAAAGCCTAGTAATTTAATTTTAAATGCAGACTGAGTTTAACTAGGTAGGCTAATTGTGAATTTAAGGTTTAGTAGATAAGTGAATCCGTTAGTCTTGAGTTGCTTCCGATAGTTAATTGTTAACTATTTAGGAATTGGTGTTATCTAGAAACTGCCATCTAGTATAAAAAATTTAGTGTAGGCTTATGCCTTTAAGTAAGTGTAGGCTTAGGCCTTAAAACTGTGTATGCTTAAGCATTTTGAGTTAAATTGTGAAGGCTTATGCCTAAAACTGGTGAAGTACAACCTGTAAATAATGAGAACGATTTAAATTCCAGTAGTCCCATCAATAGTTTAGAAATGGCGGGAAAAAATACGAATTTATTTTCGGAATTCGATAGTGAAAATGATACTTGGGCTAAATATGTAGATAGGCTAAGTTATTATTTTAAGGTAAAAAAGATTCCAGTAGATGAAAAGGTTGATTTTTTAATGGCTTCAGTGGGAGCCAAAATGTTTGACAGAATCCTTAACATAATTTCACCAGCGCTACCTAGCTCCATGACATATGCAGTTTTGGTAAAGACAGTTTTGGATGATGTCGATCCAGCGCCATCTGTGGTGTCTGAGCGAATTAAATTTTTTCGAAGAGCTCAAAAATCTGATGAAAGCGTTAGCGAATATCTGGCTGCGCTTAAAATTCTCACAAAATTTTGCGATTTCAATAGCATTACCGACATTAATGGAGAAATGATTAGAGATCGTTTAATTGGGCGGATAAAATCCGAAACCATTCAAAGAGAGCTGTTAAAGCAAACATTAGACCTTAAAGCTACTACTTCTTTAGCGTTATCGTTGGAGTCAGCCGAAGTCGACCAAGAAGTGATAAGATCACATAGTAAAGCTGTAAATTACGTTTCACATAAACCTAGACAGCAGCATAAACCTAAATCTAACAAAGATTTAATCTGCTTTTGCTGCGGAAAATCGGGTCACGTTAAGCCTAGATGTAAATATAAGGATTATATCTGTGGAAGATGTCATACCCAAGGACATTTAAAAGCCGTCTGTAGAAAAAGCAGTAAAACTAAACCTTTTAAAACTGCTGAACACTCAAAGTCAGTTACGAGTGCACATAGTAAGGCTAAAAGTAAACCTAAAACTAAATATAGCTACAAAAAGAAGGTGCATAGGCTACAGCGTGATAGTGAAACTGAAAATGATTCAGTAAGTGAGGTCGAAAATTCTGATACTAATTCAGAAAATTTTAGCGATTCTGAAGATTACTGCCTACAGAACAACACGGTGGAACTATTGAATGTTTCAGAATTTTCCTCAGTCCCTGCTACTGTTCCAGTTAATAAAATCATTATTGTGGTGAACTCCTTGAAAATCCATAACTGGTGGATGCCAGTAACACTAAATGGTGTTAAATTGAGAATGGAAATAGATTCGGGGGCTGACGCCACCATTATACCAATAGAGTGGCATGAGAAATATTTTTCTGACTGTCCCCTCAGTCTGAGTCCATACTCAATTCATTCCTATACTGAGGGAACTGAAAAAACCATTTACACCATTAAGTTGGAAGTAAAAAGTAATGGCCAAACTGAAAACCTTGAAGCTCTTGTTTCTAAAATGTACAAACCATCATTAATGGGAAAAGATTGGCTGTCAATCTTTAGGCCGGATATGAATCCGTATTATGACTTGCAAACAAAAGTTAAACGTATCAAAAAAGTTAAGGTTAACACGCCTACTGTTAACACCGCAGAATTGGTTAACGAATTTCCCGAACTTTTTAGCGAGGGTATGGGCAAGTTTAAGAACTTCAAGGCCAAAATAAAACTCAAAGCTGATGCCAAGCCAGTTTATTGTAAAGTGCGACCTGTCCCGTTAGCACTTAAACAAAAGGTTAACCAAGAAATTGAACGCTTGGTTGGCCTTGGAATTCTAGAGCCAGTGACAACCTCGGAATGGTCGACGCCGATCGTCACCGTGCACAAACTGGGGGGCGAGATACGGATTATAGGCGACTACAAAACAACAGTTAATTTGCAACTCGAAGTCGACCATTACCCGGTTCCCACGGCCGCAGAACTTTTTAGCGAATTGGCTGGGAGTGATACGTTCAGCCTTATCGATCTTAAGGATGCTTTTTTGCAGATCGAATTAGATCGCGAATCGCAAGCAGCACTAACTATAAATACCACGTTAGGTCTTTTTCGCTGGTTACGAGTGCCCCTGGGATTAGCTTCTAGTCCAGGTATTTTTCAAAGGGTTATGACTCAAATTACTAGCAATATTCCTAAATGTTCCCCATTTTACGACGATATCTTAGTAAGTGGGAAGGGGGAAAAGCACGACGACTCATTACGTATGTTGCTTAGTGCTTTGCAAGAAAATGGTGCAAGGCTTAGGATCGATAAGTACAAACTATCGCGACCTGAGCTGAAATACCTTGGGCATATGATTAATGCAGAAGGATTACACACGCTCCCGGAGGTAATTGAAGCTGTGACAAACGCACCTAACCCTAGCTGCATTCAAGAATTGCAAAGCTTTCTGGGTTTCGTCAACCACTACTCTAAATATTTGCCTAACCTTGCGCACATTCTTTCTCCAGTTACCCGACTGTTGAGTCCTAAAGTAAAATGGGTGTGGGGGAAAGAGTGTGACCAAGCTGTCAGCAAAGTTAAGGAGTTGTTCGTAAAGAGTAAGGTTTTGATTCATTACAATCCGAAACTGAAACTGAAACTCGTGTGCGACGGCTCTCCCTACGGAGTAGGTTCGTGCCTGATGCATATTATGCCTAATGGTGAGTCGCGCCCCATAGCTTTTGCATCCCGCAAATTAACAAAAACAGAGCAGGGATACAGTCATTTCGATCATGAGGCGCTCAGTGTGGCGTGGGGAGTGAAGCGGTTCCACGAATATCTCTATGGTCAAAAGTTCATTTTGCAGTCAGATCAGAAGGCACTGATTTGGATTTTTTGCCCCAAGAAAGGAATTCTGCAGCGTTGGGCGATTATGTTAAATGCCTATTCTTATGATTTCGAGCATATTCCCGGCAAATTAAATTTAACCGCCGATGCACTGTCTCGACTTCCGTTACCGAACGACAAAGAGTTCGAGGAAGCCGAGGAACAATACAATGTTCTAGCGTTAGAGACAATATCTAACTTGCCAGTGCTAAATGACACACTAGTTAGCGAAATTAAGAAGGATAAAATTCTATCAAAAGTCTACCGCTACGTGAATCGGGGCTGGCCAGCCGTATGTGAGGATCCGGACGTGCAACCGTACTTCACACGTCGCAACGAAATCACCATCGAGAATGATACGCTTTTCTGGGGATTCCGAATCGTCATTCCGTCAACGTTGCGAAAACAGATTCTGAATGACTTGCATAGTTCGCATCTTGGTATAGTTAAATTGAAAGGTTTGGCTAGGGCTAAGGTGTGCTGGCCAAAAATCGATAGCGATATGGAAAACAAAGTAAAATCTTGCGTTAACTGTCAGCAGTTCAAAGAAACTAATGTAGCAGGTCCCAAGCATAACTGGGAATATCCTCAAAAACCTAACTCGCGCTATCATGCTGATTTTTTGGGTCCACTCGATAACTATATGTTTTTAATCCTAGTGGATGCTCATAGTAAGTTGCCATTCGTTCATAAAATGAAAAGCACCACGTCTGCGAAAGTTATTAAAGTACTAAATACCCACATTGCCGAATACGGATTGTTTGATTCTTTTGTTAGCGATAACGGACCTAAATTTACAAGTGAGGAATTCAAATCCTGGATTAAATCGCAAGGAATCCAACATCTTCGTGGGCCTGGAAATTCGCCATGGGTAAATGGGCAAGCGGAAATTTTTGTAAAGAATTTTAAACGAGTATATAAAGCTGCGAGACGTGACGGGTTGACGATCCGGGAGAGTATCAATGCCTACTTAACATCGAGTAGAATTACAGTGAGTTCGACTACCCAGAGTACACCAGCTAAATTATTCTTTAATCGAGAATTAAAATCTAAAATAGACTTGCTGTATCCCGACCCTGTGTCGATTGTTAAAAGGAAGCAGCAAAAACAAGTTGCTAGCACACAACATCGTACGTCAAAACACTATCATGTTGGCGATACGGTTTGGTATCGTGATTTTAGTTGAACTAACGCACGATTATGGTCTGGCGGTGTCATTAAATCTAGACTACCGCATCTGATTTACGAAGTACTCACTGATGAACAGAAAGTTGTAACTAAACATCGTGACCAGCTTCACATTAAACTGAATCCTGAAGTTGCAGAAAGCTTAACAAACGACGTAGTTCCAACAGCAAAAGCGGATAATTCAGGCATGAATAACTTACCGAAGAATAGCGATTTTCAACATCACGCTAGCAAGCGAAATCCGAGTGGTTTGTCAACTTCAGTTCCAGAGTCAGCTGATTATTTAAATCAGCGTCGAAAATCAAAAGGCCTATCACGTAGATCGTCTGTAGTAATGCCGACATTAACCAATGAAAATGATGTGCTCTTAAGATCATCCGACAATCCGCAAGGTCAAAATGTCACGCACGTACAAAATCGAGCGAAATCACCCATTTCGGGGATAGAAGAGTCCGATGACGTCATTGATCCCAAAGTTTCCACCATGGCACAAAATTCTAGCGCCTCTCCAGAGATTAGAGTGCCAGATGGTACGGAACCTCCTTTATTAACAAGGATGTCTCCGCCGAAACCAAGTTCATCGGGAATCTCGCTATCCAAACCAAAATCCAAAAAGCGTAAGGTTGCGCCATCTGTTGTAGATGCTGCAGCGCAGCCTAACTTCAATCATTCCGTACG
>JAHWFP010045438.1:1363-18112 GCA_023313725.1 Lithobius niger | reverse complement strand
CGGCATTAAAGGGGGATTGCCACCAAATGACGAATTGAAGGAGCATCTATAGCCATTTGCCGCTATCTAGTTCTGTCTAACCCTTACTTCCAACAGGATAAGGAACACACAAATAAATTTCTTTTTACACAACAAACAGGCCACGTGCCTCCTTAATTATTGAGTGTGAAGTTGGTGCTCTCGTGCACCACAAAGCAATCGGTAGAGTTAAGCCTCACAGGCGCTTTTTTTCTATATATCGACCATTTTGAAACATAGATTTTGAACCCCTAGATGGGCGCCATCTAGTGACAGTGTTATCGTTTACCTTAACCCCTTTCTCTCTGGTGCACGTGGACGAAAAGAAAAGAAATTTCTTAACGCATTCCTTCGCTTGTTGAAATCAAGAGCTACATAGAACTAAATAATGGTAGACGGCGCTAGATGCTGTAACCTGTCATTCGGCGAATAGGGACCTGTAAATAACCCTTACAGCTGTAACTTTATCTATTCTGGCTATATTTTTATATGTCAAAAGACACTGTACTCGTGATAGTACATCTTTAACCAGATGAACACATATATAACTCAACAAAAGAGTGGATATTACCCACTACCCAGGCCCTGCTTCACACTCCTACTATACGCCCACTCCTGTTTAAGCCTACCGAGCCCCTATTGACACGAACTAGGGTTTCGTAATCCATAGTGGCAGCGTCGATGAAATTCCTCCCCATCGTCTCTTTGTGCTGTACAGTAAACCTCTTCCACCCGAATTAGCACGGTCGTTTTGCATTGTGTGGTGGTCATCAGTGTCCATGCAAACAATAGACGGGCTCTTTTGAATTTAATCCATTTTGCAAGGGATGTGATCGAAGAGAATGGCTTGATACAGTCGTGCTCAAATTCAGGGTCGTATAGCGAGAGGACAGAAGGCACGAAAGATCCTAAGAATTTTATAGTGCCCGTTTTTTTTTAAATCAATGTTTTCTCTTTAAAGCAAAAAAACGGAAAGCTCAAAAGCACTTTCGTAATTAAAATTATAAACAGAGTAGCCGTCAAGTCTACGACGTTTCGGTTCCTAGTTCGCAACCGTTTTCAAGTGAAGGGTTTAAAACATGTCAAACAACAATAAATTGTTTTATTAATTTTTAATGTTTAATTTTTTTAAAGTTGTTTGACGTGTTTTAACCCTTTCACTTGAAAACCGTTCCGAACTAGGAACCGACACGTCGTGATTTCGTCTTTCACCTGCACTTGATGACTACCTTGTTAACGTTTTCTTTATAAAGATTTGAACGTCTTCAAACATTACAGGGTTCGTACACGGCCTTGAATTCCTTGAAAAGCCTTAAATTTCAAAGCCGAAAATTCAAGGCTTGAAAAGCCTTGAAAATTGGCATTTTTTTGTAAGAGCCTTGAAATGGCTTTGAATTTTGTTAGCGTACTACTATAGTTGATGAAATACAGTCAATTTATGCTTAAATTCATAAATAAATAAAAAATAGTTCGTCAGCCTAATGCCTATCTTCTGTTAATGATACGACGTAGTGTACCTTCGTTCATATTCACGTATATGCGGTATTGAAAAGGCAACTTTTCCCACGATGGGGGCAAAATAAATAACTTTTAAATGGATGTTTATTCAATTAGAGTACATAGGCTAGCAAAAAGAATGAATTTATTTACGGTAATTTATAACAATTTTGTGTGCAAAACGGCCTTGAAATTGGTTTAGAGTTGGCCTTGAAAAGGCCTTGAAAATAGTTTCGTCTCTTGTGTACGAACCCTGAAACAAACCTGCAAATTTGCAAACAATAGTTCAACGACCGACAACTAATGAATGTGAACCCTCTGCTTTTGCAGGCCTGGTTGTTGACAAAAGAGCAAGCTGTGTTAAGGTTCGGATAGGTACTACAATGGGAAAGCAAACGAGATATCTGATGTTGCGGCAGCTGTGTCAGTGTTGTTGTATTTTTTATTTTTTATTTATTTTTTTGACAGGCTGTGTTTTCGGGAGTTGGGGGAAGGCGGCTAAAAATGTTAGTGGGGAGGTATACAGCAGTGACATGACGTCGTATTATTGTGTATAACTCTATGCTGGAGCCTTAATGGGTTAGCTGCAAGGGGCACTGCAGAGTGAAACAGGAGGGCGTCATACTGAAGCCGATGCTGTGAAGCTTGATTTCTTAGACCTAAAACGCGCGATTTTTGTTGTTGGAGAAAACAACGTTATTTTAAGCCTAAGAAATCCGCTCTTCCGTTGTTTTTTCCTCTATTTTTATGCAGTGCACCTTGTAGTTATGCCCTCCAAAACCCATACTGGTGCCAATCTGGTGCCAATATGGCGGCTAATGTCACTCAGTACTCTATAGGTTATTACCCGCTTTCCGCGTACTGAGCTCAAAGCGGGGAAAGCGGGTAATAACCTATTTATCAGCCAGCGCGTAACAATTGAAAAGCGCATTCACTGTCATTGTTATTGCAATATTGTTTTTGTTCGCTGAAGGGGTTAAATCGGCATTCGGAATCGTTTTTTTTATGCAAACATTGTTGCACGCACAGTTGCATTGTCAAGCTTTCTGAGCAAAAGAACGTCAGCACGATTCGTTCTTTGTTGTGCGCGTGCTGGCCCTTTGTCTAGCTCAGTACTCCAGGCCTGGGATGAAGGTATCAAGCTTGTTGCATTGTTACTAGCATTGTTGTTTAGTACTGAGATCGTCTAAACTGGGTGATAAACGGGCAATGTTTAATAATCTAAATGTGCCATCAAAATATCAGGCAGAAATACAGGTACCGTAATGCCCATGCCGTATTGAATAACTGTACCATATTATCAATCATAATTTTTTTCTTTAAATTCAACTTAACAGGTTAAGTTTCGAACATAATTGGCTTTTCTGCACTATATATATGCTTTCCTCATGTATGAAAATCCCTGTACCATATTGGATAACTGGCACCGTCATTTCTGTAAAATGTTTTTTTGCTTGAAAAAAATGAAACAGTCAACATTTTTTTTTTTTTTTAATTAAAATGAAAATGTTAGGTTTCGAATATAGTTGGCTTTCCTCAATGCAGACTACACCAAACATGCTAGACAATTGTTTCGTTGCAAGTAGCCCGCCCCATGCCCACAGCAATGATATTAGGCTACGGAAAGAAAGAAAAAAAAAACTGCATCAACACTTACTGTGCATAACCTGCAAAACTGCATAAACTGCATTCGCATTCCATGTGAATTTCATTGGGTAAAATGCACTATCATTAATTTTGAGTGGGTCAGTGGTTCAGCAGATGCGTTGGTCATTGACCCACTGACCCTTATGACCCGCTGACCCACCATGACCTACGGAACACACACACACACACTAGCTGGCAAGTTGCAGTTTTGGGTCAGGGAGTGAACGAGTTGCTAAAAAACGATGCACAAGCTAGTACCTAAAGATTTTACCATTGTCACTTTTGAACAGGATGGAAAGAACGACGGCTCAACAAGAATCAAATAAACACAGATGCAAACCACGTTGCCTTCGGATTTGTATGTCAGACTGACTGAGCGGGGAATCGAGTCAGTATGGCTCAGTGGTAGGACCTGGGCCTTTGCTTTTAAGGGTCGTGGGTTCGATTCCCTGCTCAGACCGTCTGACACAAGTTCAAAAGGCAACGTAAATAGGATTGCATCTGTATTTATTGTCACTTTTCATAATTAACTACTCACTGACCTTTTTCATAAACCACGTAATGTAACAGTTTTAGAGATTTGATCAGAGTGGTTTATGGTAACTCAGATCGTTGCGGTGGTCTAGTAGGTCACAGTCGGTGGATCAGTGGGTCAGCATGGGTGAGTGGGTCAAAGTGGGTACCGTAGGTCTGCGGGCCAGTGGTCCACAAAACCTTGATCCACCAATCCTGTCAGGCCGTAGGTCGACATATATAGATTTCTATTGCCACTCCATGCCTCGGATATTACCGTAATATAGTGTGCGCGGTGTATCTTGAGTCCTGCACTTATTTTGTGATCGACTACGTCTTCCTGGAGCTTTAACCGACGGCCGCCATTGTTTTTTGTAACTACTTTGGATATCAACAAGGCACTCTGCGACTAAACACGTACAATCCATTATTTGTGTTCATTCTGGGGCGAACTCAAGATGAGCCGCGGACAGTATAAGTAGTTTATTACGACGGCGCGAAGTTCATCATGGTGAACTTGTGTGTGCCGTATAACACAGACACAACAGAATGGCACATAATACGAATAATGGGGAAGGTAATATTGAACACCATATTTGTTGACAAATACTACTATTATGAACATAAATAGACAGAAACAAAAATAAACACAACGCAACGGTTTAAATACAAAACGAAATAATAGTCACTAAATGCACACACATACATAATTACATATAAATAAATAAATACATATATTTATTTAAAATTAGTTCGTAGGTCAATTTGGGCATTGCCTAATCGATTTCTTGATCATTATGTAAGAAGTAGTTGAATAGATTATCTTTATAATTTCATTTATTCCACCAATTTGGAGCCGTTAAATATGGACTTTATTAAACGTAGTAGGGTTTTATATTTGTTTGTTCGTTTACCATATTGATTCTTGGCAAAAGGCACTTCATATCGATATACGGGTTTCCTGAAATAATAATAATTGTTTAGATTTTAGAATTGCATATTCGTTAAAATGATTTTCTTAAAGAAGTTTTTAAAGGATATACATGTGTTAGTGTATTTGTACTGTAATCTCTCTGTAATGAGTATATCTTGTTTTCCCCCCTGTTGTGCTTTATTGCCAGCAATCCGCAGAAATTCGGATGCAGACTCACACTTCACAACATTTTAGCTTTTTCTGCTCATCCTGCTGCAGGGGAAGGGCAACAGTTCGTGATAATGAAGTCACCACTCGTGCTGCTCTCGCGCAGACGGATAATAATCGATAAACCGAGTCTTCTCTAAATTGGTTGGGAAAACCGACATTATCACAGAAATCGTCGAACCAAGTACCGTTGTTGCTGGTGTTGTTGTCATCGTGGTTTCCAGTAACTCGGAGAAAAACAGCTGCTGTGGGGCCAGAGTGTCTGGACAACTCTCCCATCATTCATTCGTTACGTATTCTCTCCTTTCAAACCCATCATTGGCCTTTCACCAACTCAATTCCTTCCCCACCCCCACCCCTTAAACTCGGCTAGCCCTCCTGCTCCTCCGCTCCCACCCCACAAACCTATTATTTGGGATGATACTGTTATACAAATTTGTCTTTTTTTCCCCCCAACCCATCCAAAACGAATCTTTATTGCCTGGCAAATATTTGCGGTAACACCCTGTTCTTGCACTTCAACTACTTGACCCCTCGTTTCGCAGCACGACGTGCTTCTCTTGAGGGTATGTCTAAGGATGTCCAATGAAAATAAACCTTCTTCTGCCGTTATGGGGAAAGCCAAACAGACATTTACAAGTTGTGGGTCCCTTTATATTTTATTGCCAGTTTCCTCCCTTATTTCCTCCTCTCTTCTTCCTTCCGGCTATTCATGGATGAATAACGATGCGTCGACCTCGGTGGCCCACTGGATTTTGCGGCAGTCGAAACTTATGGGGGTCGGTTTTACACTAAAGTAGGGTGGCTTAAACGAAAATTCAGTGAATCGCTGTACCTATAGACAGAACGAGTAGCAAAATTCTTTAGCCTTTAAGACAGCGGGCAGGTTGAAGAAATCTGAATAAAAAAAGTAGTTCCCACGTTGAAATCTGAATAAAAAATATATAGTTGCCATCGACTTGTTGCGTCTTGTATTGTCGTAGTACCTGCTTCGCCGAAAACACTGTTGCTTCTTGGGGTGGCCACACACCCAAAAACGACAAAACGTCGTTGCAAGACGAAACGTCGCGAGACGTCGCATCTGGTGGAGACCCCCCCAACAGACGAAACTACAAGGTGCTTCGCTTTGTTGTCGTGAGACGTGTCGCGACAACGTCGCATTCGGTGTGTGGCACTCAGCTCATTTTATGGTTTTGGAGACGTGTACAGCATAGTGAGACAGGTTTCGACAAAATGTCCTGTCGTGCGACGTGTCGTCCATTTTGGTGTTTTGAACTCTTGTAACGTAAAATTTTGTTTGTTGGTTTTTTTTAATTTTTTTAAAAAGTTTTTACATGTTTAAATTACGAGGTGATGGGAACTGTCGGTTGATTTAACTAGTGAGTTCTTTTATACTGGGTTCAAATGCGAATAGAGAATTGCTACAGGCAATCCTAAATTTTTTATTCAGGTGGCCACTGAGATGAATATTTCTGCCAGTGGGTTGTTTTTTTTTTTTTGCTGGACTCTGCCAACAGAATTAGAAAGTGTTCAAGATGAAATTACTGAAGAATGGGTATAATCTTGATAGGCAATAATTGTTGACGATAAAAGCTTTCAACGTATTCAACGTAAAAGCTGTATAGTTATTGCTAGTTCACCTTCACCTTCATTTAAATGCCGTAAAAAGAAAATCCATGTTTCAAGCTTGTTAAGGTTAAACCCACGAACACAGCTTGTTGTGAAAGAGGATTTTATGCTTATAGTCATAATAACGGCACAGGTCTAATTGTCAATTAACAGCTTGGAGGAATGCCTGGTCATAATTTTTTTTTTTTTTTAATGCTATAGGTGTATTGCGACTGCACAGGAGCAATAGAGAAGTGTTTGTTTTTAACTACTGGTTGCTTATATTCATTTTGAGAGTTCGTTTTTGTGTAAATAAATACATAAATAAATAAAAAATAAATAAATAAATAAATAAATACAAGGAAATCGCCGAATATAGTTTCGTTTTAGCTGATCAAGTTATCTCGGGACGGAAAGGGACGAATCTGCTAGGAAATACCTACATGATCTTTTAAATGACATGTATTCTATATGAGTATGAGTTCATTATTAAGGGCATGTTAAGCCGTGTGTGTACAAAGGATTAAGTAGGAATGCAGCCAATTGCTTTGACGCCAGTACCGGCTTCATGTTAATTATGTTGTTAAGGAGGCGATTAAAGTTTACGAATGCTGTATGTAGCTCCTAAGTTTGCTTATATATGAAGCCTACCGTAAATCCTTTATTTGTCTCAGGGTCCTCAATTGTAGCCGTTCTCTAATTGTAACCGGATGTTTTCCCAATCATGAATTAATAGTAGCCGGTCGCTAGCTGTAGCCGGGTCAAAATGGCTTGATTTCCCCAAAAAATTATGTAAAAGAGCACCTTTGTCACATACACAGATACCTACTCCAAATTAAAGGATACGGTAGCTGTGTATATGATGAAGGTCCTCTTTTATAGAATTTTTTCAAAATTAAGCCATTTTGACCCGGCTACAGCTAGAGTATTGAATGGTAAAGAGTAATGGTAAAGAGTAATGGTAAAAGCATTCGTGTGACATTATTTATCGTCTTTAATGTTAGACACATGTCCAGTATGTATTGATACCGTTAATTTCCTTTTTTTTCATTTTGTAGTACCTGGTCTCTAGTTGTAGCCGGGTCAAAACAGCTTGATTTTTAACCAGTAGCCCGAGCTACAAAATAATAGTGGAATTACGACATTTCTATTCGTGATTTCCGATTACCATTACTGAGGAAAACTATTACCGACCTTCATCACTTGGACTTCGGGATCTACTGAAAGGTCCTTGCCGCCAAAACCCCTGACGCCTGAAATGTAGGACTAACATGGCAAAAAAATAACCTGATTCGCGAAAAGAGCCTGTCAATCGGATGAAGAGTATGTGTTTAATGCCAGCCTCACTTTCCCTCCTAGATGATGTTTTCCTCCATATGTCGACGTGGGAAACTTTCGGATTGCAAGGTACTTTTGATACCCCTGTACATCGCCGTTCTCCATCCATATGCCTACATATTTCGTCTTTCATTTTATGGCCCATTACACAACCCTGATTAACATTTTCCATTAAATCATGTAAGCGTCACCAGTATTATCCATTTTCCCTATTCAGTCGCAACATTGATCTACCTACCGAAATATATGGTGCCAGTTTTTGAAAATTTTTTAGATGTATATTTTTTTCCTGTGTACTCTCTCCCCTTAGCCTGTCGTTTCGTGATAGATGGAATCAAATGACGCGTATAAAACCAGACTGTAATTAATTCTACTTCATCGGTTTTCGTACCCAGGATTAATGACATATGCAGGAGGGGAGGCGTCTGGCCGCTGCAAATCTCAATCGAATTTGTTTTGGCGTTGACGATCTGCCATACTTATGTTTAATAGTGCTACCCGCCGCTGACGGCGCGGCTGTCGCTATCGGCTGCTGTTAACAAGATGGATGACCGAAAAGGTCGATTTGTTGGTAAAGGGGAGTGTAGAAGGTGTTGAAATGGGTGGCACTGGAATTACTCAAACGTCAGATGGATCGCAAACTTTGACTTTTCAAAAGTTAATATGATCTGTCGTGGCACAACTAAGGACATTAATTTCATGATGCAATTTATGCGGATGCTTGAGTGGCCTACTTTAGATCGATTAACGGCATATAATCAAACAAAAGACGACGAACACAGGAACACAGAGTACCTCACACTGTTACTATACTCCTTCACCACAAATGGCAGTTTCAAGGCAAGTTGCCGACTGAGAACTGAAAGATAAAAAAAAAACTTGATTCGTCCATAATTTTTATGGAATTTAATTTCCACCTAAATCTGTCTTCTGTTTACGGTAATTGACAACTATATTTTTGTGCAATTTTGTGGAAGTTATTGCTAGTTCTTCGTTTCAAATTTTGCAGAAATTATTGTCCGTGGGTATTGGCATCGACATTTCATCTCTGTTATAGGCTATCGTACACCACCCGAAAGTATTTACGATTTAAAAAAAAACGCATCGAATAAAAATGGGAACTCTTACAATTCACAAGGGTAGACATATTCCCACTCCCAGGCCATTCACTGGTTATTATCGTGAACACTTGTGGGTAGTGGTATGGGACTGCACTTATGGAATTAAATGCTGGTCTTTTACGGACTTTAACGTCAAGAATTTAAAGTGCGTCGCGGAATACATCTCCTGCATTTCATGAATGTAACCGCCCACATTAACTTTATGTGTTTAAAAGCTAACATCTGGACCGCACTAACGTTATTGGCTACATTCGCTCTATGTGTTGTGGAAGCGAATATCCTGTATAATCACGGACGATATACTACCGAAGTTTTTTCCCTACGTGTTTTATTTACCGAAGTTGCCACCTTCATTTCAGAAACGTTACCAAATTCAATCATATCAGAAAGGTAAAAGAAAGGTAAAGAATGCAATGGGTTTTCACCATCATCACATACCGTATATATATATATCTTTCTAGGCCACCGTTGGTGGGCTCACTTGACACAGAAATAAATCAGGGCATTGGCCTGATGCAGAGTCATTCACACTTACAGCCTCCGAGTCCACTGACGGTGCATCCATGGGAACACTTTCAGTATGAGAACCACCCGGCTGCGGATCATCTAGATCTGCAGAGACTGCATTTCCAGGTGCAACTCTTTTTAAAGGGGGATTGCCACCAAATGACACGCTGAAGAAGCATTATCGCCACTTACAACTAAATCGAGTTCTGTCTATAGCCCTTACTTTCAGCAGGCGAAGGAACACACAAATAAAATTCGCTTTTACACAACATACAAGCCACATGCCTCCTTAATTATTGAGTGTAAAGTTGGTGCGCCCACGTGCACCAGAAAGCAAGCGATAAAGTTACGCCTAACGACGTCACGGAGGCTTTTTCTATATATCGACCGTTATGAAACACAGATTTTGAACCGCTAGATGGGCGCCGTCTAGCGACAGTGATATCGTAAATCTTGACCGCTTGCTCCCTGGTGCAGGTGGACGCACCAATTCTACATTCAGTAATTCAGAAGGCACGTGGCTAGTTTGTTGTGTAAAAATACATTTCTTTGCGCATTCCGTTGCGTGTTGAAATCAAGTGCTACAATAGAACTAAATAATGGTGGACGGCGCTGGATGCTGCAACTTGTCATTCAGTGAATAGGCACCTTTAACCTGCCTCTTGAAGTTGGGTAAGAGTCATTCTGCAGGCCAACGATACATTTAGAGCTAGCAACAAGCTTCACACCGTCACAAGGCTATCAATATTTGCAACGTGCTCAACATCATCACCGTCACCAACAGTATAGACGCGTTAGCAGCTGCAGCAGAAGTGTCATGTCGGCAGGTACGATCAGCAGTATACGCAAAACCTTTATACGCAAAACATCCACTTGGTATACACTGACGAAAGAGATGTTCTCTCTCTCGCTACAGCGTTGACAATATACAGGCCTGTTTTCTATAATAATTAGTGCTGCCAATCCATACATATGAAGAATGTCTATAAGATCTACAACCAGCCACGGCGAACATTACATGACAGTGTCTGACATCGGTAACTCAAGAGTTTTTCCTGGTCAACTCATAACATTGCCAAAATTATGAAGGCATTGGCCACTTAAGGATCAGTCGCATCGTAGGAAAAGCCAGTGTAAATGGAAAAGAACCAATGTGATCTGCGGGTTTACTAACTCGTTCACTTTACGTTTTATCTCAGTAGAACTTACAAAAAGTAGTTCTTGCTCGTTCAATGTTTACTCCCTTGAAGCTAACACTTATCATAAACGTTGGACTAAGAGAAAGAACGTCCTTTGACGAAATTACCTCCTGCAAAGCATCGCGATTGTGCCTGCGTATAAACGGATTACGGCCTATACCTAAAACCAGAACCGAAGCAATCACAAACTTACCCAACTTAAGCCTGCTAAGGCTGCCCTCGTAAGGCTTGCGTGACTGCTACCAATTTGGAATAAAATTCAGCACACACCATCTTCACAGAAACACCCACTATCTCCACAGCAACACCCACCATCTCCGCAGCAACCATTCCTTGATAAATAAAAGTAGACTATTCACGGCGTTTTCCAGCCATAGGCTTATTAGAACCATCATCGACGCTCTCTTCTGCCGTAGAGGATTATAGTGTCCGTGGCCTATCTTGAGTTCGCTGCAGGAGGAACACAGATCATCGGTTGTACGTTTTTAGTATCAGAATGCCTTGCTGATATCCAAAATGGTTACAAAAACGATGGCGGCCGTCGATTAAAGCCGCCTCCTTCAGGAAGACGTAGCCGCTCATAAAATACTTGCAGGACTCAAGATACCCCGCGCACACAGTAGTAGACTGTTGCCATCCTTACTAGTACACAATTAATACTGAATTCATTGTGTCTTCCCGTTTTAATTTGACGCATTTGGCAATTTGGTCTGCTTGTCTGTTTGTCTTTCTGTCTGGTCTGTTTGCTTTCTGCAGTTACAGCCATTCCCTTGAATCGATTAGAAGGGAACTTGTTAGGAATGTTCTTTGAAAAATATGATGAACGACATGCATACTTGCCTTTACGATGAAAACATTTTTGAGCGAGTGGCAGGCAAAAGAGTCGAAGTCGAGTACTGGGCTGAGATCGAGTCGAACGAAATTTGTTAAGAATATTGGCGGCGAAAGGACTCATTTGTCGGAGAATTAGCTACGGTTTTGTCTCGACAGTTTAAGATTTCTTGGACGTATTAGGACGAAATTTGTGTGGAATCTTCTTTGGAGGTATAGGCCGTTCCTGGCTCCAGAATGGAGTGCCGACAATTTTTTTCTCTGTTTGTATGGTCCGTGTGGAATGCGTAAGTTCCGAGACAGTGTGCATGAACCCTGAATCGGGCTATAGACGCATGCTGATGACTCAGGATCTCCAGAAATTTCTTAAGAGAAATCTTTAGGTCTTCGGTGGCTTCCTAATTTTTTTTAATTTTTTGTTAAGTTATCTTCTTCACATCCTTACACGTTGCCGGCTTTTTCCACGAGAATTGGTCCAGTGTCAGTGACGCACACGCCTTCCAGTAAACCTTCCACATATAATTAGGGTATAAACTATTTAATTATTATTATATTATTATTGATAGTTCATTGATCTAGTTGATAGACTGAGAGAAGTGAAGCTACAAGCTTCAAGCCTGTCTGAAAATTCAAGACGGCGCCTATTTTAGTTCTGCCAAAACGTAATGAAACTGTCAAGAATGAGAGTTCTGGAGAGTAGGATAAATTGTTTCTTCAGCAGGAATTCCGTATTGTACCATCACAGTATGAAACTATGGGCTACAAGCATTTAACGAAACAGTGTAATAGGTATCTATCGACGAAGCTTGGTCCATGGCCGTTCATATGGCAACAGCATTTCGGTAGTGCTCTCTGGCTCATAACTGTAGCTTAGTTTGGGAGATTTCATTGCATAACTGCAAGCTAACTGTCATTCTTGCAGGGCTATAATTTAATTGTGATGACTAAGGGTTCGTTACCATGGTAGCAATGCTACCAGAATTAGGTGTCTCTGGCACCTTTTTTGGTAAAGACTTGCAGTCGTATAATCAGTGGCAATAAGATAAAGATTTATTTCTGGCGAAACAATTTTCCCAGTCGCTTGTGAACTGGGACAATGATTGCTGGTTTTTGTGTTGAGCCGGTAGACTGGTAGGCTGGTAGGCTCTAAAAATCGTCACCAGTTTAGAAGTTGAGGTGATGTCTGGCAATGGCAAGCAGTACAGCCGTGTTTCTAGCTCCTAACCGCGAGAATACAATGCGAAATGGGTGCATAAACACACCCTTAAACCCGAAACAGACAGATCAACAACAACTGAAGCTGAAGGACGGGGTACCAATTGCCAGTGACGTCAAAATCGCTCCACACTAAATAGGGATGGTCGACTCTACACAAGAAAAATTTTCGCTACTGACAGCGAGGAAAACCACAACTTCATTCAAAACAAGACATGTAAATTTAATTTTCGATGGAAATTTTCCCGTCTTGGTCACCTGCAGTGATGACTATGAGCAATATGAGGCGTAAATATTAGGTCTTCCTGTAGCCACACTAAAATAAAAATGTTAAAAATCACAAAATTTAAGAGCACAACATAAGTTTGTTGTTCAACAAGGGTCCTCCATCTTGAAGCAGCGAACAGGATGACCACTGATCTTTACACACAGTTTATTGGTAATGAAGTGAACACTTTCTGCCGGTTTTCCATATAATGAATTTTTTTTACGATATACATCGCTCTTTCACGATATTTACTCTTCATGTTGCCCGATAATCGATGTATTGATTCGCTTTCGTGCAGGTGACCAAGACGGGAAAATTTCCGTCGAAAATTAAATTTATATGGCGTGTTTTGAATGAACTTGTGTTTTCCTCACTTTCAGGGGATGTAGGACACATAGGCACTGGATAATTAGGCACCAGACACATAAGCACCCTAATTAAGGCACTGTACAAATCGGCGTCGGATAAATAGGCACCCGAACAAATAGGTCCTCCGACATATGACACCGGACAAATATGCACCAATTTTTTTTAATATTTTTTTTTAAAATTGGGTTAAATTGCCCTCAAAATTCTGCATCGTTGTTTTAAATCTTGGACACTTATTCATGTGAGACCGTTGGATTGGGGGAAATTTCCCATCTTTTTCCCGAAATTGTTTGATTTAATTAATGTTCCGAATTACGCTGCATCACTCGTTGCGGCTAACACATAACATCGTTGCTGTATACTGGAATAGAGATGCCAACAAATATTTCACAGTTTTATTTTGAACGCTACGAACATTTTATGGCAAACTTTTTGTCCCCCCCACTTCCCAATTTAAGGGGGAATCCATCCAAATGTGAAAAAAAAGTATTTAATGTGGTGCCTATTTGTCCGGTGTGTGTATGTCTGAGTGCCTATTTGTCCCGGTGCCTATTTGTACAGTGCCTAAACTCGGGTGCGTATGTGTCCGGTGCCTAATTATCCGGTGACGAAGGGTACGCGGACAAAAAAAAAAAAATATTTTCGCCCCTAACAGGGTACGCGGAGACAGTCACGAGCGAAAAAAAATTTTTGTATCACCTTCACAACCACATACTGATGAATTTCATGGTTGACTTATTATTCGGTAGACATGTTTTCACGCCTTTTGCACCCCATTCCTACACTTTGTTCCACATTACGTTTACATAAAACTGAGTATATGACGCCACGTTTTCTTGCACTATGAGTGCAAAAAACATGTAGATACCATACTTGTAGACTACAGATACTACTAAGAGTCTGCGAGTGGGTTATTTCGTTTTTTTGCACTCGCAGTGGAAGAAAACGTGGCATCATACTGTAAGTTTCCTGCAAACATAATGTGGATCAAGCTATAGATGTATGGTAGCAGAATTCTACTATAATCAAGTCAGGGGAAGAAAACATTTTTAATTTGCAGGCAAAGTCGTAAGGTCAACAAATGAATTCCTGATAAGAACAGCAGGCCCACAACAGTCATACAGTCATACAACAGTCAACAGTCATACATGTGGTGAAAAACTTTCAGTTTATGGCAATTATTTGAAAACTAGAGGAAGCCCGTGCTATGCACGGGGCCGGTCATGACTCAAGTTTACGGAAACATTTCCCGGGACATTTTTCCGGCAATCTTCCCGACGACTTGTCGGATTGATCGACCACTCATGTCTGCCTCCTGTTTGCATGCAGGTAGAATGGGAGAGCGCATTTGCAATGCGGACGCGAGAAGGGGAGAAGTGATTGTTCGGCCCGACGGCTTTTCCGATTGAACTTTTATTGAGTTGATCGACCACTCATGCCTGCCTCCTGTGTCCATGCAGGAAGAGTGGGAGAGTGCATTTTCAATGCGGGCGCGAGGAGTGAAGAAGTGGTTTTCCTTTTAGCCTTCCTTTTAGCCGGCCTCCGAGATTATTATAAAGATGGGTGACGTCATTCCAAGATGGTGGCAAGTTGTTGACAAACTTAAGGATGTTCAAGCCATTTTTGTTTTTTTTTTGCTCTTTTATTGTAAGTATACATTTCTTTTTCGCCTTGTTTTTGTGTCTTGGGGTTTGCAAAGTCCGTTTTAGGGGAACAAGGCCAGAAAATTTGCCGAAAATTAAATTCAGCTTCGCGTGTATGACTGTTGGTGGGCCTGCTGTTCTATCAGGGAACTCAATTTTTTGACCTCAAGTCAGGGGGTTTAAACTGATGAGCAGCCCGATCCGAAACGTGAACAACGGCGCGAACAGCAACCTCAGCTTCAACTTTTCGGCATATAAAACATTCTGACGTAATAATGGATGTTTCGGTAAAACCTTATAACAATGGAACGTTTTAAATTCTTGTCTCGACTCTTACAAGATTCGGTCGTGTCGCGTTCTTTTCCGCTTCGGTGCTTCTGCTTCCGCCAGGCAACGACGAAAAGTCACGGGGCGCACGGCACAATACCGCCATTGTGTTTCCGATCATTACCAAGAACCCCCCTAAAAAAAGGGGGACTCCCCTCTCCTCCCCCAACTTCTATATATACAAGCATCCCGCGGCTTCTGGTTGATGTACGATGTGTTTGCATTAACGTTATCAGCGACATCCATCAACGCATTACGTCTTTTCGGCGACAACACTGGGAATGGCAGTTAACACTACGTTCGAGATTTGTGTGTTCTCGTTACAAACGAAAAAATGGCGTATAAACACTTGCAAAAAAAAAAAAAAACGGCGGCGCATGCATTAAAAAAAAAGACCAAAAAAAAAAACGTGATTACGTTCAGCCATCAGCAACGATTTTCAGAGATCCCGTCTCACTTCCCTTAAGAAAACAAAATAATGAACGAACGAACGAACGCAGCTTGATCTCTATTCGCGAGCGACCCGCCATTGTTGTTTGTTATTTCGAGTGTCTTAGCAAGCAACCCCGGTGATTGGTAATAAAAACCGGTGAAAAGCCAGCCTTTTACGACGAAAGGTTTGACTGGTGTTGTTGTTGTTGTTGCTGCTGTTTTGTTTTTTTTGTTTTTTGGAGGGGGGGGGGGGGGGTAAAATTTCTCATTAGTGAGTAGGTGTTTTTAATTTTTGCATACCGTTAATGACGTACTGTGATTAGCGAGTACGGATTTCCTGTATATAGTCAATTTTTTGTTGCTTATGCTTCCCAGGCGAATAGAGGCGCAACATCTAAAACTGACGATGCATCACGATTCTTTCTTCCGATGTTTTTTCCTGTCCACAATGGTGAAGCAAACAGAAACGGCAGTAAACCAATAAACAGGGAAGTAGGGGGGGGGTGAGCGACGATCACTACCAGGGCCTATGAGTTAACCCTAAATTGTACCAAATTGGCTGCTGCTTTTATCACTCGTGTTATCTAGGCGCCAAGTTAGGCAACAAACATCACAACAACCATCACATCAATTCAATTGTCGAGGTTGTATACCATTGTAGCGCGACGCCATAGCGTCAAGTATCTTATATCCTGAAGCAGAGTTGGGCACATTTCAGGTACTTGGATAAAAATAATAATGCGGTACAAAAGCTTATATTGTGTTGAAATTGAGAGTAATGACCCACCTGACAAAAATTAACTCGTGTAGGAATGCCAGCTAAGCTGCTTTTAATGCAAAAGCTGACCCTCAATAACGTTGGGAATGTGTTACTACTAGTTACTAGCTATTCCGCTCATCCCCTTTTAAATCCCGTAGGGTGATTATTCATCGATACCGAGATAACGGGAAGGCTTCCAGCTATGAAATTTGACGAATGGGTGCAGTACAATACGAACTGCGTACCTTTAATGGTTTGGAGCCTGGGGGTGTAACAGGGATGGCGTGGGAGGTCGCGTAAGTACGAAAATATTGT
>JAHWFP010045434.1:398-12393 GCA_023313725.1 Lithobius niger | reverse complement strand
ACTTTTAAGTGATTTAGGTGGGAAAGGAGAAGAACCGAAAACTTCAAAGACAGTTATCGGGATGGAGAAGGTGCGCCTTTAAGCACCACCCATTCCACAATTTCTTTAAAATGTTAAGTGATGAGGCCACGACAGTGCTATCACTCAAGGAATTCCACACTGGGGCAACTCTTACAGCGAAGAATGATTTCCTCCAGTTAAGATTAAATCTGGGGCGTCAAGCTTGAATTGGTGGACCCTAGTTCTTGTCGGTACTAATTTCGAAGAAGGGTAGGTAGCTCAAGCGGTAGCAAGCAATGTATAATTTTGAAAGATGGATGCTGGCATGGTCCATGCCCGCTGCACATGGTGTCAGTTTTGATTGTGTGTTGCTTTGCATGCGCACCGTACTGTAGCACCAACTGGTATCAGCACAGCGTACTGAAATAAGCACTCCTCCCTTACAATGATTCGCCTCTAACACTCCTCAAAGTTTTCTATTTTCTCATGGTTTAAAAATCAGATTGGTTTATGATTGTTGGCAATGATGAGAGAACTTTCAACACAGAGCGTACAAAAGCAGCTTTTACAAAACTTTGGTGTAACTCTGGTGCATTACTGTGTGTTTAGTATGACAGCACAATAACAATGTTTGTTGCAAGTGGTTAGAGTTGTAGCATATATGGTTGTTTTTTAAATGCTGCTCCGATTACAGGTTACTTGGTGTTTTATGCAGATTACAGAGAGAGCGTGCTATGGCTGCCGAAAACGAGAGGCCGGGTCCACAGTTTCCTCAGGACAGTCGCCAGGCAAGATGTCTCTCAGTGGACCGGCGGCCACTATCAGCACGTGAGGACAGGCCCCCAAAGTAAGAAACTGTTAAATGAATTATAATTTCTTCAGAACAGAGCCTCAAGCCATACTGTGATACCCATTTTATAACTGTAATTTTGTCCGTAAAATAATTTTCTTTTGTATACTGCTATTTCCTTGGTTGCATCTAACGGATTACATGAAATATAAGTTTAAAAAAATCACTATTATATTTAGGCAGAGTAGTGAAAGGGATAGGAATCTCAATCTCTTTGCAAGTGACTATAAAGATGGATCCTGGATACTCATTTCAGAAATTCTGTGAATGTCATTACAAAGTTGTCCTTCTCTCTTATGCTATAATTAGATTGTGACGTTACCCCCCCCCCCTCCAATACGACCCTTTTTGTAATGTATTGAACGGTTTTTTTTTAATATTAAACAAACAAAAAAGTATCTATTGAAGGCTTTACTTCTACTTCACAGAATCCTCCCCACCGTGTTACCAAAATGAGATATCCCTCTTGCTTACGGCTCATTTGAGCTTATTACATTGTGTGCAGTTATACTTTAATTTATGCAAAACTTCCGGTCTCCTTCCTCCCTCTCTACCTCACGTCTGTACACCACCTGTTTTGTTTACTGTAGCACGAGCAAGGTCGCGTGGAATTTGCTGCGTATATAGTGGTTTTTCGTTCAGCATTGGTTTTAGGAAGGGAAGAATGCGGAGAGACGATAAGGCCCCACAACATAAAGATTAAAACGTCCTTAAGCTTTATCGTTTCTTCGGGAACGATAGCAAATTCAAAGGTGGTTGAGTGACAACAGAGCCAAACTGTAAATAGAATTTGCAAGTCGAGAAAAGATAGCGGTGAAATTACACCTGATGCAAATGCGTACAGAAACTGCTATTCTGTGGGCGAACTTAGCCTAGTCTATCTCGTCATTACCTAAACTTTTGGGGGAATAGATGTAGGCGGCGTTCAAAAATGCTATTGATGTGGGTCAGCAGTTTTTGTGGGAACATGGAGGAATGGTACGAAAAAGATCGTTGCTGTTCATCTGATTTTGTTTCGGTGTTTGTTTAGGAGGAATAGTGTTGAGATGAAACGAATTTTGCGTGCGGTACCGTCTGGGACAGTGATGTGGGTTGAACCGTGCGGCTACGTGGCTCCGTATGGTATGAGTAATATGGCCATGGTTATGATGATGGATTTGAAAGTAGTTATGGTTATGAGAGCCGTGGTGATCGTTGGTTAGAACCTGGTGAATATATGATTCGTGAAAAATTATAGATATGTTAATCAGCCGAAGCGGCAGAAGCTGATTAAAATTCTTGGTAACGCGACTTTACTAGACTGTATCGGCAAAACACACGGTGTGGCAAATCAAGGCTAAAATTTTGGCGTGGTGGAAACGGCACAATAAGATGCATTTGTCTATGACAGAGAGAGAGAAACGTTTAGGGACAGATATGTAGTGAATGCTTATTTGAAAAGGGAGTTCGTTCCTTCCCCTGAACGTCAATTCTCCCCATTACACAGATAAAAACTCAATGCTGGAGATGGTGGACGTAACGATGATGTCAGTGCTAGTAGAATTTTTTCTAGGTGTTGTAAGCCCTTACTCAAAGCTTTGCAGTTCTGTCCAATGGAACCAGTGGACTTTGACAGCTGGCAGGCGCAGTTATCACAAATTATTGTCGATGTGATGACTATGCAGGTACAGGCACTGCTATCTATGAATGAGACGCGCCACGAGCAGCTGAAATTTGCCTCTGCGACAGAATTGCGCCCGGAATTAGTAGCTACAGCGCTTAGTGTATGTGAAATGTTTGGTGTGTCTCGCCAATATTTATTAACTCAGCCAGAAATTGCGGCTGTAGCTAAGGCGGCCCCATTGCCGAGACGTTGTTTACCTGCAAACATGGTGTTCCTCCTCGGCGAGGCAGAGGCTGGTGATACTGGGGTCCGGGTTCGGAATTTTGGGGATGAACACATACGATGTCCCGACTCATCTGCTAGGGCAGCGGATGGCCCGATTTTAAGTTTGTCCAATATTGTTTCGAGTGCGGGCTGAAGATTGCGACGGGGTGAATTTGCCCCATCTATGAGTCCCAAGTACCAGGACGAGTAGGCCAGTAAGTGTTTCTGACCACGGTCGGACGGTCTGTCGTGTTTTGTTTTTGTTTCCGTGTTTGCAAGGTTTACGGGTTCACTCGAAGGGGGTATGCTAACCGATGGACGCGTTGGGAAGACCGGTGTGTGCGATTAGGGGTGCCTTCAGCACCAACCAGTGTATGTATGTGCGTGTGAGTTTCTTGGCGGACTAATTTTTAAATGGGTTGTTATACCGACGCATTTTGTGCTACGTGGTGACTGTTTCTAAGTGTCATGAAAGTTGGGACCATTCATTGGTTTCTCGGCACCTTCTGGTGCAGCGTTTTGTACGTGGGTTGTTCAATGATCGGACACCGAGGCCTAGATATGTTGTCATCTGGGATTTGGCCTTAATCACACATTATTTAAGGCAGTTGCATCCACCCAAGTGCCTGAACTTGAGCCAACTTACCCTTAAGGTGGCAGTGTTGGTAGCCATTATTGCGGGCAATCGGACAAGTAAGTTAGCCCGGCTAGATTTACAGTGGTATGATTTTTTTGGATGCTGAGGCAGTGTACAAGGCCATAAAACAAGCAGGAGTGGTGCGCTGTTTTTAGTCCTCTGCGTACTGCACCATGAGGAAAGGTCGTTAGATGTGGTGTGCTACGTGGCGTCCTACACGTATAGGATGGAGAGGTTGTGAGACCAGGTTTTACAGTCTTCAAGGAGTCGTCCGAGTGCACTTTTTCTATCATGTGTGCATCCTCATCACCTGGTTGGTACCCAGACGGTGGCACGTTGGTTGCGTGTAGTCTTGAAAGCTGCCGGGGTGGACACAGGGCTTTCCCGAGCCTACTTAAAATAAACTAAAATAAAATAAAATAAAGGTAAGCAGTTGTGAGGTCAGCAGTTACATTGGCGGCTGCGAGGTGTGGTGTTTCCGCCTCGCAAATCATGGCCACGGCCAACTGACCGTTCTCGAAAAAGTTTGATACACATTACCAGCAGGAACTGATGGCCGATTTGGCAGGTTCTGTGTACACACTGACAGACAGTGTGCCACAATTCATTTTCATGTAGGTTGGCTGGTAGCGTCACGTTTCCTAATCTTTCCCATTTGGTAAAACAGTGAGGATGGTTCTGCGAAGAATAGAAGTTCTCTGGGTAGAATCCGATGAACCTGTGGTACCTAGAGTTCCCACTCACCTCCCTGGCACTGGGGTAGATCACCTTCAAAAAACAGTGATGAATAGACACGAGGTGGAGAGAGAGGAAGAAGACCGGAAGAGACACAAGTTTTGCATAAATTAAGGTATAATTGTACGCAATGTAATAAGCGCAAATGTGCCGGCAGCAAGACGGATGCCTGATGAAGCGCCCATATGAGGTGCGATAATTTATTGTGCGTGAAAATTGTTATTCAAGGGAACTCCAGTTGTCCGGCTGGTTTCTTGGTTTATAGTTTCGTCGGATTCTGCTCGGAGAATTTTAATTCTCCTGCGAGAACAAGTTCTCTGGTAGAATCATTAATTCTTTGTTAAATTAGGTCCAATTGATTTTGTTCACGATGCAGACTATTTCAAGATGGTCATGAGAACAAATGTGTTTTTAAATGTCCTTCTTCATGAAACTAAGTGTATATACATGTGTTGCTTTATGCTTATTTTCGTTTAAAATAATGCTCATGTCCAGAACCCCTAAACCTCAAATGCTACTCTCCAGCTTACCACGAGGCGGTTCATCTGCTGTGCACAGCATTGCCTTGTTTTCCTCACTTTTTGATATGACATAGCGAAAATAAGTCACATGTGATTGGCTCTTGTCAGCTAAGCCTAAAAATAGCTGCTTCTTGCACCGAGGGTGGACGACGTCTACCAAGGCATAAATTTGCCATAAATATTGCCATTATGACTTCCAATACAATCTCTGCAAAGGAATTTGTGCTACGTACACAGCGGGTAACACCGAATTTGATAAAGTCGGATAATATTTTTCAAAACATGGAATGAGTCGGTCAAAAGATAGACTGCAGGCACCAAGAAAAGATTGGTGTCCGTCGACACTCCGGTAGTTCTTAAAGTAGTTCCCTTGACCAGCGACTTAAGAAAGAATTTGAATTGGTTCTCTCAGATTTCCTTCCGACCACTTAACTTTTCCAGGTAATTTAAACTTAAATACGATAGTGGCATTTTCCCCGACTTTCTCAGAACCTATGTTAGGGGTGGGAACTAGCATGTTGGGCAGTAACTCACTCTCCATTAACCTCATGACGGACTTAATTTCAAACAGTATCACGTCGCTCTTCGATAAATTATGTTCATTCCAATATGCGGCAGTCAAAGAGAATGTGTCAAAAGCCGTTAACGAGGCATTCATAAAATTAGCTGCGATATCTTGAGTTACTGTCCAACGGCCCCGACTTATGCCAAGTGAGTTAGGCCAACAGCCTCTCCACCAGTGGAAGCATGTGGAAGGGGATGTCGGTCGCTATCGCTGTCGCAGGTACATTTGTTGGGGTGAGTGAAATAAATTCGCAGAAGGATGGAAGCATGGAGAATTCATTTACTGGTATTGGTTTGGAGAACGGGTTTTTAGTTGAGTCGGTAATAGTGCGCTATGGGATTCCAATTAGATCCCAAATTACAGGACAAATTTCTTTGTCACTAAATTTCGTCACTAAAATCTGGTACCTCCCACCATTCCGACAGCTCCGAAAGAGTAACGCTGTTTGGAAAAAGGAAGATAATCTGTAGCCCCCCTCCCGCCACTCGGACAGTTCTGAAAGGATTAACACTGTTCAGCTAGTGGGAAATGAACATGTAACCCCTCCCGAAACGGAAAGTGGGAAAAAAGGATGGGACAATCCAGTCGATCCAGATAAACAGAACCATAACAAAAGTTGGTCATAAGGATGAAAAGGTTGTGACAAAGGGACAGGTGACGAAATTGGTGTCCTCAAGTCCCGATGTCAAACGACAGTCCAAGCAAGAGGACATGTTTCAGCCTTTCTTGTCGCAGTCGCATCAGCCACAGCAGTTGCATCCGTCGTATTAATCGCAGAAAGCACTGCAGTTGTTTCACTCGCATCAGTCATGCCCTCAGTCCTTGCTTTGTTAACCCAAACAGTTGAATCTCTTGAACCGAAAGAACTCTTGACTGTTTTGAAACCACGCCATTGACCCTAGATCATGTCACCTTCAACAGTCGACCCGAAACAAAGAAGGTCAACTTTATGCTGACATGGACTTGCACTCCAAAAGATCGTCTTTGTTCTATGAATGGGGAATGGATGAACATGGCCTTGTACGGGAGAAACATATAGCGTACCATCATCTCCCCTCGTTTGTCTGCAAAAGGAAACCGGCCCTTGAAATCAATTCTGCAGATCCCCCTAAAACAACTTTCGTAAATTTTATGGTCTCGAAGATAGTTCCAAATCACCTACCAAAATCCCAAGTGCTCTTTTGAGATCTTCTTGATTTCGGACGTTCTCTCTGAGGAGGCCAACCAATTTCAGTAGGAGTTCCACTCGCCTCTCACGATGCTAACAAGAATTTTTACGTCTTCAAGTGCTGTGGATGTGGTGTTCCAAGAACTAAGAGTTACATGACTTTCACAAGCCGAGTTTTTAGCAGATGATGTCAGAATAGAACTAGACTCATGCCTCGTCAGACCGACATCCCTCACTATTCCATTAAACCAATTGAAGGAGGGAGTGAAAATACTTTGGATGAATAGAAGAGCAAGTTTACAAGCCTATATAGCCTATTGGCCTCTAACAGCAGCTCTTAAAACCTACCTAGCTGACTCGGTGGATTTTAGAAATGATAATATCGTCTAACACCGCCTTCTACTCTGAAACAGGCATCCTCTCTTCACACGAATTCGATGCATTGGGACATGAGGGCAATGATGAACTCACTCCTTCATAAGAGAGATGCCTTTCGTGTGTCAGCTGCAGGTGTAACCAAAGACGCTATTGGTCAGCTGCATTTTCTATTCCATGAAATATCCAGACTCTTCAGTGGAAAGTTGCTACAGCTAGGACCAGTTTTGAAGGAAAAAATTAGTTATTGCAACACTTCCTCCACCTCATCCACGGGAGCAACATCAGGATAAAGGAACATGGGCTCGTACAAAAAAGGTGTCCTTTCTGAATCCACTCAGGAATTCCCACTCCAAGGCACCTGCACGTAGTTCCAACGAGGGGAATTTTCGATCTCAGTATGGAAGAGGAGCTTTCCATTATCAAGGAAGATGGGCCGTGCTCCACACTAGGAAGAGGTGGGTCAAATCCCAGATGGGGCCACTTGGGTCCAAGAGAAAGCATTAGAGGCAGGATATGTTCCAGACCCTGACACGCAAAGCTCGGTGCCTGCACCCCTTCACCGACTGATTGGGGGGGGCCCCCCCTACATTATCACGTCAAGGTATGCGAGAATTTAAGTTAGGCAAGAAGCAGTTGTTCTCTCAGTAGTGATTCAAGGACTTACCCTTCCATTTGCCAGTTATTCATCCCTCACTACAAAATCTCCACCTGAGCTCTTAAATCAAAAAGAGGATACCTTTGCTTGAAGAAGAAGTACAAAATCTCATCCTGAAAGGAGCAGTGCAACTATGCCTGCCAGATACACCGGACCTTGCTCGAGTAATCTCCAAAAAGATTGGCTGGAACCGTTTGGTCTTCTACCACAGGCAAATCAATGGCTTCATCTGGAATGACCATTTCCAAATGGAAACACTTACCTCGGCCAGGGAATACTGAAACAAGGAGAGTTCATGGCATCCATAGATCTGGAGGAGGCCTACCTTCATTCACTACTTGACCCATCGGTATATCACCTGTTCCGATTTAGCTCTCAGGAGCAGATATTCCACTTAAGGTCCTTGGTTTTTTTCTCCAACACAACACACAAGTTGACACCTATTTCAACGAATGGTTCTTAAGGAACCTCCAATCTTCAAATCCACAGAGAAATCTACAGTTTTGCCTCATCACCCTTGGCAGATTGGACTGGGAATCAACTCAGAAAAGTTACTCCTGATCCCAACAAGAAGGTTCTCCTTCCTCAGAGTCAATCTTTCATTCTTCCTGGAGAGGCAAAGATCGGGTGACAACTTTAGGCAACACCATCACGATCCTCCTGTCCAAGGATTCTACAATGACCTGGGACTAAACAAACTCATCGGGCAGATGGACTCCATGACAGACCTGGTACCTTTGGGGTCTGGAGAACAAGACCACTCCATTGGTTCTGCAATGAAGAATAAACCCGACAGAGGGACTGGGAAGACATACGGGCTCCTGCCTTGAGAGGCATTCCTCTGGTGGTTTCAAAAAGCAAACCAACATGGAGTCGAGGACAACATTGCAGATCAGAACACAAGTAAAGTCTTCACATTAACGCCTTGAAACTACGAGCAATTACGAACATCTGGACTGGGTCTAATGTGCTGGAAGGCAGATCAGTGGCAGTCATGTCCGAAATCACGTCTGGAGTAGCTTACATCAGGAGGGAGGGAGAACCAGGTCTTGCCCCATCCTAGACAAGGTTTCGGAATTGTTCAGCATCTGCCAGATACTCCATGAGACACTTCAACCCAGACACATCCCGGGAAAATTGAATGTACTGACCGATGAATTTTCCAGAAAGAGCCGGATACCGACAGCAGAATGGTGCCCATTGGTGTGTCAGATGATCTTCCAACTGCGGGTAACATTAATAGTGGACGTTTTTACAACCAGGATGAGCAGGCGTCTTACAAACTTCGTTTCGCATGCTACGCCATTATATGTAAGGCCATATTATGTTGTGTAAAGCCCCCTATATGCCTGTATTGTGGAGCTTGTGGTATCTTTTAGCTATTGTAGAGTTGTTAGTCACACCCTAAGATCCTTATATGTATGTAGTATGTGCTAAGTAGTGCTAGTGCACTAATGTTGTGTGTCTGATGTAAGCTAACTATGGTTCCTGTCTGCTTATATATTTATAGTTATGTGGTTGCTGTACTATCACACTTGTATGTAGGTGGAGCCACGGTAGTGCAGTTGAGAGGGTGAAGTGCTGTGGGGACATCTGCTGTTGCTTGCTTTTACTACGAGCTCCTATTTAACTAATAGCCCTGGTCTCAGCTGATCGGTTCACCTCTGGGCTCTGGCCCAGCAACACTCCTCTCCTCCCCTCTGCACTGCCAAGGGTGAAGCCTCCTAAGCTGCCTGAGCTTTCACTGAACCACTGTACTGCCCGCATAAACCTACTTTAACCTTAACTTGGACTTGGTTACTTCTAGTGTGGACTTGGACTACTTTTACCCTTAGCAAGTGGTGCATCAGCCAGAGCCCAGACGTGAACTGATCAGCTGAGACCAGGGCAATTAGTTAAGTAGGAGCTCGTAGTACTAGTAAGCAACACCAGATGTCCCCACAGCACTTCACCCTCTCAACTGCATTACTGTGGCTCCACCTATGTACAGATGTAATAGTACAGCAACCACATAACTATAAATATACATGCAGACAGGAACCATAGTTAGCTTACATCAATTACATAATCTTAGTGCACTAGCGCTACTCAGCACATACTACATACATTTAAGGATCATAGAGTGTGACTAACAAATCTACAATAGCTAAAAGATACCGCAAGCTTCATAATACAGGCATGTAGGGGACTTTACACAACATAATATGGCCTTACATATAACGGCGTAGCACGTACCCAGAAAAACAGGCACAGGCATCCTGAGCCCATCACTGACTGGAATGTCTGCATAACTTTTCCCACCCTTCTCTTTTCTGCAGACGGTCCTCAACAAGATAAAAGAGTACCAGGAACAGCAGCACCCTGCTGGTACGTGGATTTGATGGAACTCCGAAAAGAACAACCAATCTTTCTTTCTCTCAGAAAGGTCCTTTTATCCCAGCATGGAAGGAAGACAAATAAATTGACAAAAATCGTTGTAAAATAACATAAAGGAAAATAATATAACAGAGGGAAGACTCTATGTACACTCGAGTGGTTTCAGCATTTTGCCTGGAAAAACTGAAGCCAAGGCTGGGGCGTTGGGTTTTTCCCCAGCTGTAGTGTATTGGTTACTCCAGTGCCATAGGAGCTCAAAGTTGAAGGTGTATGAGGCAAAATGGAGAAAAATGGTTTGAATCTTGCCAAGCGGAGGGAATAGACCTGTGCAAGTTGGCGCTCATGGTCTTAGCATGATTCCTCAACATCTCTTTCAAACAGTCTCTTAACGATGGCAGTGAAATAGTACAGGTCTGTGAGTAATTCCGTTTTGATGTTCACAGGGTAGGAGGAGCTGACCAAAGCACCGTAGTCTCTAAACTGGTACATGCTTTTGGGATTCAGATACCAAGAATTAGACACCTACTAGACTACCATTAGCCCTTACTAGTCTCTCTGCTGCCCCTTATGAACTGATGCGTATTCTTTTCGTAAAAGAAAGTCTTCCTTATAGCCCTAGCCTTATACCCCTAGCGGCCCGTCAAGGGGAAATTGCAACACTAGCTATAGGAGAGAATTTCCACATTATGTAATTATCTGGATGTCCTTCAGACTTCAGAGCTAATTGCCAGAAGATACCTCAAAAGCGATTGTCATTAATGCCCTCACCACGGTTGTGGGGAAATATTAACAAAGAGCGGGTACAGTGAATTCCTAGTTAGGAGTCGATGTTTTTTATTTGGAAGTATCCTAACATTTAGAATCGAGCAAATCGCAAGCTAAGCTACCTCATCCATCTCTAAGCTTTAGAAGCAAAGTCACGTGTGATTCATCATCAGAATTCTTGAACTCCAAATCAAACGGCCATGGTCGACTCTCTTTTTCTACGTAGACAATGTGTCGAATTAGAATTTCAGGGAATATGTCTCTCCAGCAAATGTGACCAAATGGATCTGTGAGGTTATCTGTAGAGCTTATGAGAACTCTCCAGATCATTGGGATGTACCAGCATCAGTAAGGCCACTGAGAGTCCTGGTAGCCTCGTGGCCTTGTGCGGTAGGTGTCCCCTAACCACCTGCTCTTGTAACCACAAAAACACCTTCATCAGTCATTACTTGAGTGTCATAAGAACAACTCTTGGAGTTACATCACAGGACAGTGAGGCGACTGATTTGTCTTGAAGCCAACCAAATGAAGAGGGGAAAAGTAAAAGAAAGCTAAATGTTTGCCTGGTCCAGCCTTCATTTGGACAAAGTCAATTTAAAATAAAGGTTAGCATTTTTTGAGGAAAACGAAATTTTAATCCTAAAATAGTTTTTACCTATCGAAAAATCCATAACTGTATGGAATCCCCCACCAACCCCGCTTGTGTCGAACCTGATAAAGGTGAAAACGGAGGTAAAAAAGCCAGCACTGCGTCCAGTAGGTGAGCTAGCAGCTGTTGATTAGCAGGAGAGTTCTATTTAAAGTTGGGGTTTTTGGACTCGGGCATTATCTAAAACGAAAATAAGCATAAAATAAAGGTAAGAATTTTAGGATAACTAAAAATTAATTTTAGTAGTAACATTTTCATTTTGGGTTCCTTCCTTCTTTATAGAATTGTTTGTAGGCAGCATGTCTACATTCTGCACTATTTTTTTCTGTTAGCAATAACCAAACGACAGCTTAAACAAAATATTAATACAGATATTTATACGCATGGGCGTCGATCCCGGGGGGGGATGGGGGGGGCGGTCCCCCCTCTTCTGGGAGGCTGTGCATTAGTTATTCGTAAGGAGTTTTTTTTTAATACTGCCCTCCGAAGTTCCCTCACTTCGCCAGCGCATGTAGCTCCCAAGAGAAACAAAACACCCCCTTATTTTTTTAGTAATCGCATATTCCTAGGATGCGTGCGACACGTCACGCCAGCAAACTGGCCAAACTAGTGCGTGATTGGCTAACTTTAAGTGAGCCAACACGCCTGCTTTTTTACATAATAATTTTACGAAATAATTATACTTACATAATGCACCCACCATATCAATAATTCGTTTTCGTTGAGTGCATGTATGATATATTCCGCCGCGGCACATTCCTCCATCTAAATTTCCTACTATCCAAAATCTCAAAGAATGCGGCGTATTCAATGGAAACAGACCGACTTT
>JAHWFP010045415.1:580-11133 GCA_023313725.1 Lithobius niger | reverse complement strand
TGGTGGAATGATATCACTACCTTCAAAGGCCGACCGTTTTTGGAAACTTGGCGGGTTTTTCTACCAGTTTTGGTTTTGGGTGGATATCACAGCTTTCATAGGACTGTGAACGTACATAAGGTTACACCGTCTGTTTAGGATGCTTCAATCTAATTTTTGCACACACTGACTAACAATCGCTGATTTCGTTCGCTTCGCTCACTCAATCAGCGCATCCCCTTCAGTTGTTTTGTTTATCCTTGCAATTTCCCCTTACTTTTTCAAGATTTCGTTCACATTTAGTCATGCAGAAATCTCCGAAGGTGTCTGTTACTAACACAGCAGAACGCGAAGCATTTTGTTTTTTGGGTTATTAACAAAAAAAAACCCTTAGCTCGTGTATGCTCATATTGTTGCGTAACCATCATCTAACGAGCATCCCTTTATTCTTACGCAATCCACGGCAACGTTAATGTTTCTTTATTTTGTCCTTCGTTACAGTTCAGTTTTTAGTTCGTCCAGGCTTTTACAATAAATCTAAGGACCAGTCTTGATTGTTCAAGCCATTGTTGCTTAAAATCTTTGGTTGCAACTTGGAAAAGAAACGAAATTTAAATTCTCCGGTGGCAAATTTCAAAACCCTCCCACGCATTTGTCCTGACCCCTACAACCCCCAAACCAACAAAAGGACCATCCTCAGATCACCATGCATCCGTGTGCAAAAATTCAGGTATGTAGGTCTTCGCAATTTTGCGCTAGCCATGAGCAAAAAGTCTATGGGATTTAACATGGGAAAAATCTTATTAGCTAGCTAGCTAGCTAGACAGTAACATAAAAACAACGTTATTGACGCATCTTTTTCTCTATGATTGGTGGACACTCATCCTTTAAATTTTAGTTTTTCTTAATATCTGACCCTTCCCCTTACATTTTCCACAATTTGAAACATTTCTGTCGCATTGGGATTTATCCTCAACATGCCAAAATATGCTTTCAGTTGCTTACAGTTAACAGACACAATGTCATGTCTGCTAGTGAGCCGCCTTTTTATCATTAACAATCAATTTTTAACAATCGGATGTCTACAATGGGATAATCTACTGTTACTTGGCGGCGACACACTAGCGTGTGTCTAGATTCAGTAGTGCAAACGAACGACTTTCTACGATGGATAAAAGTTCAATGGAACCGTGGCGTCTTCACTTGATTTCTGCAGCTGTTTCGCCAAGTGAGGGGTCATCAGAAAGTGAAGTGATAAGAAACCAATGGAAAAATCTTAACTGAGTAGGACGTAAAGAAAAAAAAATTCTTAAAATAAGTGAAATAAGACAACCTATGTAAAGTGTAGTACGAACACAAATTAGAAGTGATGTGTGGTTCGGTGTTACGTTTCTGAGAAAATGTGTGCGCTGATTAAGTGAGCGAATCGAACGAAAATCAGCGTTTGTCATGAGAAACAGCCTTTTTTCCTAAATACAGTTATTAAGTAGTAGGCTAAATATTTATTCAGTAGTGAAAACGAATCTGTTGAATCTTGAGAAAAGAAAGAGTAGGCGCAGTAACCGTTTGTTTACGAATGAAAACTTACGAAAAACGCGTATGTCTGATCATTTGCTTGGTCATTTGACTGTTTGTTTTTGATGTGGAATTATCCGTCTTTGCATAAGTATTGAAACAAGAAATCTCCTCGAGCGCAGCGAGACGCGGCGTAATGAGCGAGCGAAGCGAGCGACTCCGCTAGTCTCTCCTCATTAAAAAGATGCAATTTATGTTTGGTTGGTCGGTTGGTTGGGTGCTTGGTTGGTTGGTTGGTTTGTTGGGGTAGTTCGTCTTCTCCTCTGGAAGTAGAAGGCCACAAATATGTATGAGAAGTTTGTCAAAAGAAAGGAAATTAATCCGTTCTGTGTGTAGGCGTATTTTCAAAGTACGAGCTGTATCCTAAATGACCGAAATTAACGAAAAGTGACCATTTACAACAATCGGCAACAATCACCCAACAATGCCTCAACGATACATGACGTCGTGATTGTTGCCAATTGTTTTCCAAATTATCTGGAACGTCCATCAACAATGATCTGGCGGCAACGGACACAACGAGGAGCGAGTTACTAAATTGTTGTTCTCAGTAACAATCAGTAAAGACGCGTAGGTTTTCGCAGTACTATTTTATTACCCGCTTTAAAATTGGAGTCATTCACCGATTCTATAATAACTGACAAATCTAGGACAAGAGAATAATCGTTTAGCAGCAACACAAAGACAGAAAAAGATTAAATGCTAAATACTAAATTACTTATAGAAAATATACCCACACCAGAAAAGGGTGCCAGGAATACTTTTACGTCTGCGTTTGTATCATTTTAAACAACAATATTCGAGCATTAGTTTTTACGTAAGGCCTTCAGCCAGTTTCCTCCTTATTTGTGCTAAAGCACGAGCAGCTTTGGATAAGAGTTAGTGTCTTGTGTCGTTGTTAGGGCTAATTTGCATTCAAGTAACTAAATACAGATGCAAACCTATTTACGTTGCCTTTTGGACTTATATGTGACACGGCCAAAAGGAAACGTCCATAGGCAGTATTTAACACGTGCATATATACATATAAACAAACACTTTCCAAACTGAGAACAATAATTTAGTAACTCGCTCCTCGTTGTGTCCGTTGCCGCCAGATCATTGTTGATGGACGTTCCAGACACTTTCAAGTCGTGGCGTTTTCACTTGAATTTTGCAGCTGTTTTCGCCAAGTGAGGTGGTAAGGAACCAATGGAAAAATCTTCACTAAGCAGGATGTAAAGAAAAAAATTCTTAAAATAAGTGAAACAAGAAAACCCACGTAAAGTGTAGTAGTAACACAAATTACAAGTGATGTGTGTCTCTTGGTGTAACATTGATTAGGTAGCGATTCTGAGGAAATGTGTGTGCTGATTGAGTGAGCGAAGCGAACAAAATTCAGCGTTTTTGTTATGAGAAACAGCACTTTTTCCTAAATACAGTTAGTAAGTAGTAGGCTAAATATTTATTCAGTAATGAAAATTAATCTGGTGAATCTTATTAAATGTGGCGAATGAGTATAAACAAAGAGAAAAGAAAGAGTAGGAGCAGTAACCGTTTGTTTACGAACTGAAACTTTACGAAAAACACGTACTGCATTGATCATCAGCCGAATGAGCGTCAGCTGCTGCCCTCCTTATTTGTGGTAAAACATGAGCAGGCTTTGGAAACGTGTTAGTGTCTTGTGTAGACTTAACTTACGTTCAAACCGTGGAGATTTCTGTTGATGTGTGGTTCATGGAGGTCGGCTGTGGTGGTAGGTCATGTTTCTGAGGTTGCGCTGATTGAGCGAGCGAAGCGAACGAAAATCAGCGTTTGTCATCAGAAACATCACTTTTCTTAAACACTCTTAGTATAAGTTGTAGGATAAATATTTATTCAGTCGTGGAAATGATCGACTTTCTACGTTGGATAAAAGAAAATACGTGAAACACTACTGCTACATGAACTTAATTGACCATTTTTATTTTTGTTCATCATTTGTCTTATGAACTGACACACTAAGAAAAACGCGCACATTATTCGAATCACTTCCTTAAACATTTGTTTGATAATTTTTGTTGTTAATGTCTGTCAGCACCACATGAGTTGCAACAAGAGTTCTCCTCGATCGCAGCGAGACACGGCGGAATGAGCGAGCGAAGCGAGCGACTTCGCTAGTCTCTCCTCATTGAAAAGATACAGTTTATGCTTGGTTGGTTGGGTGCTTGGTTGGTTGGTTGGGGATGATCATTTCCTCTGAAAGTAGAAAGCTACAAATATGAGAAGTTTGTCAAAAGAAAGCAAATTAACCCGTTCGTCGTGTAGGTGTATTTTCAAAGTCCAAGCTGGGTCCTAAATGACCGAAAATAATGAAAAATGACCATTTGCAACAATCAGCAACAATCACCCAACAATGCCTCAACAATACATGACGTCATGATTGTTGCCAATTTTTTTCGAAATTATCTGGAACGTCCATCAACAATGATCTGGCGGCAACGGACACAACGAGGAGCGAGTTACTAAATTATTGTTCTCAGTAACAATCAGTAAAGACGCGTAGGTTTTCGCAGTACTATTTTTATTACCGGTTTTAAAATTGGAGTCTTTCACCGATTCTATAATAACTGACAAATCTAGGACAAGAGAATAATCGTTTAGCAGCAACACAAAGACAAAAAAAGATTAAATGCTAAATACTAAATTACTCATAGAAAATATAGTAACACCAGAAAAGGGTGCCAGGAATACTTTTACGTATACGTTTGTATCATTTTAAACAACAATATTCGAGCATTAGCTTTTACGTAAGGCCATCAGCCAGTTTCCTCCTTATTTGTGCTAAAACACGAGTAGCTTTGGATAAGGGTTAGTGTCTTATGTCCTTGCTTAAGCCTGATTTACATTCAAGTCGTGGCGTTTTCCCTTGCTTGTTGCAACTATTTTTGCCAAGTGGTTCTTGCTGGTTACATTGATTTAGTCGCGTTCCAGAGGAAGTGCTTGCGATTAGTAAACGAAGCGATCGAAAATCACCTTTTGTCATCAGAAACAGTTTTAAGCTGACTAGTTATTCAGCAGTGCAAATGAAAGACTTTCTATGTTGGATAAAAGATCATGGGAACCGTGGCGTTTTCACTTGATTTCTGCAGCTGTTTCACCAAGTGAGGGGTCATCTGAAAGTGAAGTGATAAGGAACCAATGGAACAATCTTCACTGAGCAGGACGTAAAGAAAAATATTCTTAAAAAAGTGAACCAAAAAAGCCCATGTAAAGTGTAGTACTAACACAAATTTCATGTTATGTGCGGGTCTCTTTGTTAAAATGACTCAGTCACGTTTCTGAGGAAATGTGTGCGCTGATTGAGTGAGCGAAGCGAACGATAATCGGCGTTTGTCATCAGAAACAGCACTTTTCCTAAATACAGTAATTAAGTAGTAGGATAAATATTTATTCAGTAGTGAAAATGAATCTAGTGCTTGACTGTTTGTTTTTGGTGTGGAATTGCCCGTCTTCGCGTAAGTATTGCAACAAGAAATCTCCTCGAATGAGCGAAGCGTACTTAATTACGTGTAGAAAATATATTGACTCCAGTAAAGGGTGCCAAGAATATTATTACATCTGCATCTGTATCATTTCAACCAGCAATATTTGAGCATTAGAGTTTACGGTAAGTCATCAGCTGGTTCCCTCCTTATTTGTGCTAAAACACGAACAGGTTTGGGAACGAGTTAGTGTCTTGTGTAGGCCTAACTTACGTTCAAACCGTGGCGTTTCTGTTGATTTGTGGTTCATGGAGGGCGGCTGTGGTGGTGGTCTGAGGTTGCGCTGATTGAGTAAGCGAAGTGAACGAAAATCAGCGTTTGTCATCAGAAACAGCACTTTTTCTTAAACGCTCGTAGTAAGTTGTAGGATAAATATTTAACCTGTAGTGAAAAAATGCGCACACTATTTGGATCACTTTTTTGAACATTTGTTTGATAATTTTTGCAGGGAGTGTCTGTCAGCACCATACAACACGAAATGGCAACAAGAGTTGCAACAAGAAATCTCCTCGAGCGCAGCGAGAAAGGCGATAGCTTCTTCAAGCCAAGACCGACTGTGAACAAATCGCATGTCTAACCTCCTGGCTCAATAAAAGTACAATCGCGTGCCGGAAAGGGAATGGCATCTTCATGCTAAGGCTGACTGGGCTACAAATCGCGTGCCTTGCCTCCTGGTTCATTGGCAGGTTAGGCGCACGCCAGAAAGGGGATGGTTTTTTCAAGCTAAGGGCGACTGGATACGAATCGCATGTTTCGCCTTTAAGAAGCGCACGTAGCACTTGGGTGGCCAGACCGTAGGACTGATTTATGGTTATCATTTGTTTATCAACTGAATAACTGTGTGCTGAATGTTTTGTTTCACATTATTCTTGACAGGAAAGGTGATATACATATTTTACTTAAAATCATTCATTCAGCCCCAAAACCGTATTTCAAATATGTCACCATTATTTCGTGCCAACGCTCTTTTTTTCAATTGGATGTTATACAGGTTTTCTGGTTCAAATTGCACCTGCGAGTTCTCTAATAGCCCAAAATGGACATGCGTAGGATATCCTGAAAGATGGAATTGTTTTTTTTCTATCACTTACTTACAACTTACTTACGTACTAATTGTTCACTTTCTTCATAAAAGCATGAAAATCGACATGATGAATGTGCATGCCTGTACGACCATATTTAGTTACGGAGTCACTTCGAAATTTTCCCAGGAGCCTTTAAATTCAAGATGGCGGTCAAAATGACGGTTGAAAAACTGTTTTTTGGGGGGGCTGTAACTCCTTAACCGTCAACAAATCAAAAGCATAATGTGAAACAAACACGTTCAGCACACAATTATTGGGTGCTGAACGTGTTTGTTTCACATTATTCTAGACAGGAAAGGTGATATACATATTTTACTTAAAAGCATTCATTCAGCACCAAAACCGTATTTCAAATATGTCACCATTATTTCGCGCCAACGCTCGTTTTTTTTCAATTGGATGTTATACCATTTTTGGGGCTCAAATTGCACCTGCCAGTTCTCTAATAGCCCAAAATGAACATGCGTAGGATATTCTGAAAGATGGGATTGTTTTTTTTCCATCACTTACTTACTACTTACTTAGGTACTAATTGTTCACTTTCTTCATAAAAGCATGAAAATCGACATGATGAATGTGAATGCCTGTACGACCATATTTAGTTATGGAGTCACTTCGAAATTTTCCCAGGAGCCTTTAAATTCAAAATGGTGGTCCAAATGACGGTTGAAAAACTGTTTTTTTGGGGGGCTGTAACTCCTTAACCGTCAACAAATCAAAAGCATAATGTGAAACAAATACGTTCAGCACACAATTATTGGGTGCTGAACGTGTTTGTTTCCCATTATTCTAGACAGGAAAGGTGATATACATATTTTACTTAAAAGCATTCATTCAGCACCAAAACCGTATTTCAAATATGTCACCATTATTTCGCGCCAACGCTCGTTTTTTTTTCAATTGGATGTTATACCATTTTTTGGGTTCAAATTGCACCTGCCAGTTCTCTAATAGCCCAAAATGAACATGCGTAGGATATTCTGAAAGATGAAATTGTTTTTTTTCCATCACTTACTTACTACTTACTTAGGTACTAATTGTTCACTTTCTTCATAAAAGCATGAAAATCGACATGATGAATGTGCATGCCTGTACGACCATATTTAGTTATGGAGTCACTTCGAAATTTTCCCAGGAGCCCTTAAATCCAAGATAGCGGTTAAAATGACGGTTGAAAAACTGTTTTTTTGGGGCCGTAACTCCTTAACAGTCAACAAATCAAAAGGATATTGTGAAATAAAAACGTTCAGCACACAATAATTGTGTGCTGAACGTTTTTGTTTCACATTATTGTAGACAGGAAGGTGATATACATATTTTACTTAAAAGCATTCATTCAGCCACAAAACCGTATTTCAAATATGTCACCATTATTTCGCGCCAACGCTCGTTTTTTTCAGTTGGATGTTATAGAGGTTTTCGGGTTCTAATTGCACGTGCGAGTTCTCTAATAGCCCAAAATGGACATGCGTAGGATATTATGAAAGATGGGATTGTTTTTTTTCCATCACTAACTTACTACTTACTTACGTACTAATTGATCACTTTTTTCATAAAAGCATGAAAATCGGCATGATGAATGTGCATGCCTGTACGACCATATTTAGTTATGGAGTCACTTCGAAATTTTCCCAGGAGCACTTAAATTCAAGATAGCGGTCAAAATGACGGTTGAAAAACTGTTTTTTTGGGCTGTAACTCCTTAACAGTTAACAAATCAAAAGCATAATGTGAAACTAAAACGTTCAGCACACAATTATTGGGTGCTGTATGTTTTTGATTCACGTTATTCTAGACAGGAAAGGTGATATACATATTTTACTTAAAAGCATTCATTCAGCCCCAAAACCGTATTTCAAATATGTCACCATTATTTCGCGCCAACGCTCGTTTTTTTCAATTGGATATTATACCGGTTTTCGGGTTCAAATTGCGCCTGCTAGTTCTCTAATAGCCCAAAATGGACATGCGTAGGATATTCTGAAGTATGGAATTGTTTTTTTTCCCTCACTTACTTACTACTTACTTACGTACTAATTGATCACTTTTTTCATAAAAGCATGAAAATCGACATGATGAATGTGCATGCCTGTACGACCATATTTAGTTATGGAGTCACTTCGAAATTTTCCCAGGAGCCTTTAAATTCAAGATGGCGGTCAAAATGATGGTTAAAAAACTGTTTTTTGGGGGGGCTGTAACTCCTTAACCGTCAACAAATCAAAAGCATAATGTAAAACAAACACGTTCAGCACACAATTATTGGGTGCTGAACGTGTTTGTTTCACATTATTCAAGACAGGAAAGGTGATATACATATTTTACTTAAAAGCATTCATTCAGCCCCAAAACCGTATTTCAAATATGTCACAATTATTTCACACCAACGCTCGTTTTTTTCAATTGGATGTTATACCGGTTTTCGGGTTCAAATTGCACCTGCCAGTTCTCTAATAGCCCAAATTGGACATGCGTAGGATATTCTGAAAGATGGGATTGTTTTTTTCCATCACTTACTTACTACTTACGTACGTACTAACTGTTCATTTTTTTCATAAAAGCATGAAAATCGGCATGATGAATGTGCATGCCTGTACGACCATATTTAATTATGGAGTCACTTCGAAATTTTCCCAGGAGCCCTTAAATCCAAGATAGCGGTCAAAATGACGGTTTAAAAACTGTTTTTTGGGCTGTAACTCCTTAACCGTCAAAAAATCAAAAGCATAATGTGAAACAAAAACGTTCAGCACACAATAATTGTGTGCTGAACGTTTTTGTTTCACATTATTCTAGACAGGAAAGGTGATATACATATTTTACTTAAAATCATTCATTCAGCCCCAAAACCGTATTTCAAATATTTCACCATAACTTAGCGCTAACTCTCGTTTTTTTTTTCAATAGGATGTTATACAGGTTTGCGGGTTCAAATTGCACCTGCGAGTTCTCTTATAGCCCAAAATAGACATGCGTATGATATTCTGAAAAATAGGATTGTTTTTTTTTCCATCACTGACTTAGTACTTACATACATACTAATTGTGCACTTTTTTCATAAAAGCATGAAAATCAGCATGATGAATGTTCATGCCTGTACGACCATATTTAGTTATGGAGTTACTTCGAAATTTTCCCAGGAGCCCTTAAATCCAAGATAGTGGTCAAAATGACGGTTGAAAAACTGTTTTTTTTTTTTTACTGTAACTCCATAACCGTCAACAAATCAAACGCATAATGTGAAACAAAAACGTTCACATTGTGTGCTGAACGTTTTTGTTTCACAATATTCTAGAGAGGAAAGGAGATATACATATTTTACTTAAAAGCGTTCATTCTGCCCCAAAACCGTATTTCAAATATGTCACCATTATTTCGCGCAAACGCTCGTTTTTTTCAATTGGATGTTATACAGGTTTTCGTTTTCAAATTGCACCTGCCAGTTCTCTAATAGCCCAAAATGGACATGCGTAGGATATTCTGAAAGATGGGATTGTTTTTTTCCATCACTTACTTACTACTTACTTACGTACTAATTGTTCACTTTTTTCATAAAAGCATGAAAATCGGCATGATGAATGTACATGCCTGTACGACCATATTTAGTTTTGGAGTCACTTCGAAATTTTCCCAGGAGCCCGTAAATCCAAGATAGCGGTCAAAATTACGGTTGAAAAACTGGTTTTTCTTTGCTGTAACTCCATAACAGTCAACAAATCAAAAGCATAATGTGAAACAAAAACGTTCAGCACACAATGATTGTGTGCTGAACGTTTTTTTTTCACATTATTCTAGACAGGAAAGGTGATATACATATTTTACTTAAAAGCATTCATTTAGCCCCAAAACCGTATTTCAAATATTTCACCATAACTTAGTGCTAACTCTCGTTTTTTTTCAGTAGGATGTTATACAGGTTTTCGGGTTCTTATTGCACCTGCGAGTTCTCTAATAGCCCAAAATGGACATGCGTAGGATATTCTGAAAGATAGGATTGTTTTTTTTTCCATCACTTACTTACATACTAATTGTTCACTTTTTTCATAAAAGCTTGAAAATCGGCATGATGAATGTTCATGCCTGTACGACCATATTTAGTAATGGAGTCACTTCGAAATTTTCCCAGGAGCCCTTAAATCCAATATAGCGGTCAAAATGTAGGTTTAAAAACTGTTTTTTGGGCTGTAACTCCTTAACCGTCAAAAAATCAAAAGCATAATGTGAAACAAAAACGTTCAGCACACAATAATTGTGTGCTGAACGTTTTTGTTTTACATTATTCTAAACAGAAAAGGTGATATACATATTTTACCTTAAATCATTCATTCACCCCCAAAACCGTATTTCAAATATGTCACCATTATTTCGCGCCAACACTTTTTTTTCAATTGGATGTTATACAGGTTTTCGG
>JAHWFP010045367.1:7236-18534 GCA_023313725.1 Lithobius niger | reverse complement strand
AAACAACTGTCTTAGCTGAAACTGACCGGCATGGCCACCGTGCTGTCGGCGCAGATGGAACAACCGGGGACTTATGAAGCGAATCTGCTGGTCAGCACGGATTGCCCAGCGCGATCCGTTGTCCCAGATTATTGATAACGAGTGGGCAATTACACAGAATTACTGACAGGCTCGAATTATTTATTCTTCTGTAATTCCTTTTCAGAGTAAATCACGCTTCTAACTCTTTTACCAGAAGTAGCAGAAGCTATCATTTTTTTGTAATGGTGTTATAAGTTATTACTTGGGCCGATAGGGTATTTCCATTCTGCTGAACAAATGCCTCATCTGTCAGGGGCAACTGACCTGTTTCAGGCGAATATTTAAGTTTTTAGAACTTCCTGAAAACGGCTTGCCATCCTCTGTTATTCCTTTGTATTTTATTGTGTTTCCAGTTGCTGTTATGTAAGTGTTGTTGGGGTTTTCACGGTGATAAATAGCTTCTTCTGCATCAATAGTCATATCTCCGCTTACAGCATGTACGTGGCCAACAGCTTTAATGTTTCCATTCGATAATATTAACTGGCTGTCCGAATCTATAGTGTATTTATTTGATATAGAGTCAGAAGCACTGGCAATACCAGTAATAAAAAACAAAATAATTGAGTGTCTTTTCATTTGTCTCGCATGTTTATATTTAATGTTCGCTAACCAAACACTGCGACCCCGTAATCCCAGAGCAAAAGCAATTTCAGTCATAGATAGGTAAAGTGGGTATCAACCGGGCAGCTGTGATAACTGCTAACTTTTTTACCCTCCACCTTCACGTACAAATGTACGTTTTAACCAGGGCTGCTCCAGTCAGATAAATCAGTAAGTTATCTGTTGCAAAAAACTGCTGTCGAACTCATTCAATTGTCAACAAGTTAATGCAACCAATGACTGAGACAGTATGACAACAACGTGAGGTCCCTTATGCTCATGCCGTTTAAAAATTAAAAGATCAATAAATACATGTGGGCATGGCATCACAACTACCTTAGTTGGCGGCTGTAACTGCTTCAGGCCGTACAAAAAGCAGTTTCATTGCGGTGTACCCTGTTTTCAGGACGGCCCCTGAGTGACAAATCTTTATATCAACTGTCACTTTTTATGTTTTAATTGATTTTAATTCTATTTTTCAGATGTGATGTACCATACGTCAGGTGTGGTAATTATCTTTTGGTCGATGCCAGAAATAATTCCTGTTTTAATGGCCTCTTCAGGGGTGAGTGTTAGCCGATTTGACTCGCTGTATGTTAGTGCTTCTATACTTTCGTCACTCAGGTTTGAGCATTGTCGGTAGGTGTTTTTTAACACATTGCGTATGCTTTCAATGCCTTTGTGTAACAGGTCGACTGCATCAGGTTTCAACACCATATCTTCATGTGATACCGGAGGGTGAAGAAGAATTGTGCCATCGGGAAGGGCTCTTCGTTCTTTCGCTGCGCACAACATCAGAGTCGCTGCAGAGGCGACTAAAGGCGATGCTACAGTGGTTACAGGAACGGGGGAGCTTTTTATTGCGGCGGCGGCCATGATACCGGAGAACGCATCTCCGCCACTGCTGTTGAGATACAAATAAATACCACGGATGTTTTTTATCTTGCCAGCATCATCAATTGCATTTATCAGTTCAGATACTGCCGGAGCAGTGATTTCACCATTGTAAAATATTTTAGCGTAATGCTCCTGAGCATGCGAAAAAAAACCTGACAGGAGTAGCGGTAGTAGTAACAGTATTTTGTTTAACATCAGTAATCTCCTTCTTCCTGGTTATCATGGGGGTGTTCGTTTTATATCAGAAAAATATCAGCGTTATAACTTATCCCGGCAACTCAATTCCCGGGGGACTGAGTGAGGTTCAAACCGTATCCGATTATCCTGTGCGTCTGGATATTTTTCTGACTTGCTCAACAGGTGGGATATTCTCATCACCTGTTTCACATTTTCTTAGTCCGTTAACAGAAAATTCCCGGGTTAAATGATGCCGGATGACCCTCAATGTTCTGAATTAAATGGCGCAGACATATCTGCAATACATCGTTAATGTTAATCTTTATCCGACAATGCAGGGGTATCCATTATTGCGATTTAAAACCCCTGTGCCTTTTAATAATCTGAGCCCCCGGATGGGGGGCTGAATACTGCTGTATCATAAACCCGTAAATGAGAATGATTGCCATTATTGATTATGGGAATGTGATGTTTGTCACGTTAAATCGTGATGAGGTTGTACATCAATCCGTCCCGTTCGCTTTATTTTCCTTTCCCTGGCCGGCCCTTGCCCTCGGGCAGGTATTCTGCCGATGCTATGACAACCAACAGGAGCCGGGTGGCTTGCGTTGATGTGTTATTGTCATTAAAAATCAATGCATTATTGACTTACTGGACGTCGGCATCGGTTGAGTGCTGGCTATGCCGGTGTTGAAATAAAATATTCACATTATTGTCATAATCGATCGATAACTGCACTTTAATAGGTTTTAATGATTGATTGATATCTATCAGTCGGCACAAACAATTTGCTCACCGTGATTAACTTAATTTAACATTTAACATGTTTAGATAAAAATGAGAATCATTTGCCTTCGTGATGGCAGCGGTGTTTAGCTGGTGTGCTGTCCAGAATGGGAAATAAATTCACACGGGCAGACGCCCGGGCCTCTTTGCCTGGTCAGGCAGGATATTAAAATAACAGGAAAGCCAGGTGATGAGCTGGTTATAAACAGATATGCCCTGCTTTAAATCGGTTTCCGGTAACCCAAAACTCAGTTAACCACAGTATTTGCAGATAAGACACATATCCATGCAGACGGCCGGAAATAAGGTTGCTCATTGTGTGTGCGTATTTTTCAGGATGAACAATGAATAAAATTTATAATGTGGTCTGGTCCGTCGCCCGACAGTGCATGATTGTGACCTCTGAATTTTCCCGCAGTGGCGGGAGGTGTTCGGTGAAATATTCCAGCGGCTCAGGTATCGCGCTTTTCCCGGTTATTTTATTTTTGTGTATGACCTTATCAGCCGTCTGCCCGGTGCAAGCCAGTACGGTGATTAAATCGGGTGAAACACTTGAGGTTGATGATGCACCGCTGTCCGGCGACTACAGCAATAACGGCTCGCTGGTCTGGAGTGTTACGCAATCTGCAGCCAGTGCACCTTTTGTATTCAGCGGGATAATTAGCGGCAGCGGACGTGTTGAAACCCGGAAATTAATTAATGGTGCCAGCCCGTACCTGGTCTTTACCGGCGAGAATACCTATACCGGAGGCACTTATTTAGGTGAGGGGGCCGGATTAACCCTTCGTGACAATGGCTGGATAACCGGTCCTGTGATAATGGATAATTCCAGCTTTGAACTGAAAAATTTATCCACCGCCAAGGTGCTCAGCGGGCCCGTCAGTGGCAGCGGCAGTGTCCGCATCAGCGATTCCACACTGACGCTGAGCGGGGATAACAGTTTTACCGGGGATGTTGTTATAAGCGATTCCGACGTGACACTCACGGGGGATAACGTGTTCGGAAATAGCGGCAATTCCGTTTCATTTACTGGCAGCACGGTTAACGTCCGGGGTTCTGTCACCACGGGGCAGTATCTGACGTTTAGCACAGCACCTGTTACGGTGAATGTTGAGGCCGGGTCGCAGTGGGTCCTGAACAGAAAAACAGGAAAGGGGCCATTTGAAAAAGCATTTTACGCCGATTCCCGGAGTACGCTGACCAAAACCGGCGGAGGGGAATGGATTATTGACACGGGAGATGCGCCTGAATCCTATATCAGCCCGGGCATCTCAGTCCTTGGGGGCACATTATATATAAAAAATGAAAAGACCTTAAAAGGATACCGGCCTGTCACATTTGATAACGAGGGCGTGCTGCGTTTTGGCAAAGACCAGGACTTTTACCGGCAGGGCATTGTTAATGCCGGCAATGGCGGCGTCACCGTGGACAAGGATGCGACGGTTAAATGGCTGGGGCAGTGGAGCGGCAGTGGCACGCTGCGCAAAGACGGAAAAGGGACCCTGCATCTGCAGGGGCAAAATGTTTACAGCGGGTCAGTCAATGTCAATGAAGGGACGCTGCGGGTCACGGGGCCTGCCGTAGGGGCTGACAGGGGCGGCCGTATTCAGCTTACCGGCTCGACACTGAACAGTACCAGCACCTTCAGCTCAGAGCGTAACGTGATACTGGGTACCGGTGGCGGAGTTGTTGACACCGATGCCGGCACCACGCTGACATCGACTGGTACAGTGGACGGTGCCGGACAGCTCACCAAGACCGGCGAGGGGACACTGGCTCTCAACGGGAATAATACCTTTACCGGTAATACGCTGGTGCAGAAGGGGATCCTTGCCATCAATACCGACAACAGTCTGGGGAATGTATCCGGCCAGACCGTGCTGGACGGCGGGGATTTACAGATTACGGCCAGTATGCGCAGTCAGCGTGATGTCATCCTTGAAAAAGATTCCCGGCTCATCGTGGATGACGGTGTGACGGCGAGTCTTAATGGCTGGAAAGATAATGGCAGAGCCGGGACAACACCGGCCAGTGCGCTCGATAAAGAAGGTGCCGGGACGCTGATTTTTACCGGCGATAACAGCGCAAACACGGGGGCGGTCAGTGTGACCAGGGGGACGCTTCAGGTAGCGGAACTGAACAATCTGGCCAGCGCTGTCGGGAATGTGTTTCTCGGGGAGGCAGGGACACTGGCGGTGCGCAAAACTGCAGCGCTTGCGGAGAATGTCGGTTTCACCCGTCAGCTGGCCGGGAAGGGTGTACTCAGTGTGGATTTGGGTGACAGAAACAAGCAGTTTACTTTAAGCCGTTCAGCTGCTGGCGGGGCGTTTACCGGTACCGTGGCGATGGATAACGGGCGCTTCGTATTAAATGCAGAGTCCGACAACGTCCTGAGAAATGCTTCCCTGCAACTTAACGGGCGTGGCTCAGGGGCGCAGGGCGTGGCAAAACTCGAAGGCCGGCACACGGCAGGTGGTCTCGTGATGAACGGAGGTCGACTGGAAGTCGATTACAGTACCACCGATAACCGTCCTCAGGGGATGCTGACGGTCAGCACGCTGGATGTCAGCGGCGGGGGAGAGCTTGCCGTCAGACCGCCGGCGACACTGCCAAATCCGCTTCCGGTAACGGGGGCGTCGCTGTTTGACCAGGATGATCATGTTTACGACCAGATTGTGCAGGCCGCAGCGGTGAAGGGGGCGGGCACACAGCTTACCGTTACCGATATGTCGGGCGCGTCCCTGAGTCAGGGGACCGTCACGACGCTTGTGCAGAATGCACATCCGGCAGGTGAGGCATATTACAACTATGCGGCAATGGCCCGTACTGATGGTCTGTATCTCGGGTATGGACTGACCCGGCTGAATGCGTTCCATGGGCAGTCGCTGTTGCTGAATAATGATAATGCTGCCGACAATAACCTGGGCGCGACCCTCTCTGGCACGGGCGGGTTTACCATCAGTGCGACGGGGACTGTGGGCGTGGGGAATGCGTCAAGCGATTACACGGGAGCCACGGATATAACCCGGGGTAGTGTCAGGCTTCTGACGAATAATGGTCTGGGGCGGACATCCGGTTTACTGATGAGGACGGGTACCGTACTGGACCTGAACGGTAACCGCCAGACAGTCGGACAACTCAACATGCAGCATGACAGCCGGGCAGAGCTTCGCGACGGCGCACTCACGGTCAGCGGCGGTGGTCAGGTTGACGGCCGGCTCAGCGGCAACGGTCATCTGGCCCTGACGGGCGGTGTGTTAACCCTTAGTCAGGGTAATCAGGAATATACCGGTACCACCCTCATCGGGCAGGGGGCCACTGCGCGCCTGAATCATGTTCAGGGACTGGGGCGGGGGGACATCCGCAATGAGGGGGGGCTGGATATAAACCACGCCCGGGGTTACCTGCAGAACAGTTTACAGGGGCAGGGAACGGTTATGTTAACCGACGCCTCCGTTGTCAGTCTCGCGGGCAGGAACGACCGTTTTGCCGGCTCATTCACCATTTCGTCCGGAACGGAGCTGACGGCGGGCCGGGCGGCACATCTGGGGAGTGCGAAGATAAACAATGCCGGCCGTCTGGTTCTTGATACTGATGCACCCTGGGCATTTACCAGTCAGGTAAACGGGGACGGGACGCTCATCAAGCGCGGTACAGGGACGCTTTTGCTCTCTGATAATAATGTTGTTGCCGGTCTGACGGATATCACACGGGGAACGCTGCAGCTCGGTGGGCATTCTCGTCAGAATCCCGTGCTGAAAAGTCATGTGCTCATTCGTGAGGGAGGCTCGCTGGCCGGATACGGGACAGTTGCCGGCAATGTGAACAACGCCGGTACGCTGAATGTCGGGGGGGCGGACAGTGCTGACCTGGGGACACTGACGGTTACAGGCAACTATCAGGGTGAGGATAACAGCGTTGTTCTGTTTGATACCCGCCTTGGCAATGACCAGTCAGGCTCAGACCGGCTGGTCGTTGCCGGCAATACCTCAGGCCACAGTGACGTAGTGGTCAATAATGTGGACGGCACCGGAGGCCAGACCGGGGAGGGTATCAGGCTTATCGATGTTGCCGGAAACTCTGCCGGCACCTTTACACTTAAAGGTCGTGCCGTTGCCGGAGCCTATGAATATTTTTTGTTTAAGGGGGGCGTCACCACGCCGGATGACGGGGACTGGTACCTGCGTTCACAGATGATGTCTGCCGCTCAGCCTGACAGAGGCAGGACAAAAATTCTGCGCCCGGAAGCTGCGGGATATCTGGCAAACACTGCCGCCGCCGGGAAACTCTTTAATCTGAGGCTGGAAGACCGCGAGGGGAGGGCTGAAAACGCGGGGATGTGGTTACGCCAGGTGGGCTCGCGAACATCATTCAACGAAACATCAGGTCAGCTGAAAACATCCACGAACAGCTATCTTGTGCAGGGGGGAGGGGAACTCCTGAGCCGGAGCACCGGAGCCCGGGGGCGGGTGGGGGGCGGGGTCATGCTGGCGTATGGCAAAGCGAACAGCCATTCCCTGTCCGATGGAACCGGATATAAGGCCGGAAGCCGCGTTGATGGTTACAGTGCGGGCATCTATGGCACCTGGTATCAGAATGCTGACACCCTGGAAGGCGCATATGTGGACACCTGGGCGCAGTACAGCTGGCTGAATGCAGAAGTCAGCGGAGAAGCGCTGAATAAAGAGCGTTACAGAATGAACGGGCTGAGTATGTCGGTGGAAAGCGGCTATCGTATACCGGTTTACCAGGGGCTGAATGGAAATGTCTTCATCACGCCTCAGGCTCAGGTTATCCGGAGCGGGATAACCGCGGATGAACACCGGGAATACACTGGCACGGTTGTGACGCAGGGCGGGCCGGACAATATTCAGACACGGCTGGGGGTGAAAGTGGCCCGGGAAGGTGTGGGTCACAGGGATCTGGGAACCGGTAAGTTATTTACGGTTTATGCCGAAGCGAACTGGCTGAATAACAGCCGTCAGGCCGGTGTCACATTAGATAATGTCCCGGTAAAACAGGCGGGTAACCGTAATACCGGTGAGCTGAAACTTGGTGTTGAAGGCAAAGTTAATAAAAATATGGAATTATGGGTAAATGCAAGTCAGCGTCTGGGGGCTGAGGGTTATCATGAAATTACCGGTGTACTGGGAATTAAATATGTGTTTTGACCCTCTGGTCAGTACAGAGAATGGTCGCCGCGGTGAATGATATAAACAGGAGGGGTGTAAACCAGATGCAGGGGATTATTATGTTGAAAATGTATATTTTACTCATGCTGGCATACGCCGCGATATCAATTTCGCCGGCCAGTGCGGCGCCGTCGCGGAATGCTGAAGCAGCCAGCGAAATTGCAAAAGTTTACTATTCCGGTGATATGAATATCTCTTCCGTCAGCAGGCTGGTCAGTGTCTTTGATGAAATTAATAAAAGCACTGGTATCAGAAGAATTTATTTGTACATTAATAGCTATGGCGGCGATATGGATGCAGGGTTGATGGCGTCAGCGGCCATTAAAAGCTCAAAAGTTCCTGTAACCACGGTAGCCATGTCGACAGTCGGTTCATCCGCGACCATCATGCTTTGCGCAGCAGAGGACCGGCGTGCCTTACCGGACGGGTATATTTACCTTCATGCATCCTTTATTCATCATAATGGAGATGTGAGGCCGGATACCATTCAGGAAATGAACAGAGAGAGCCAGCGGTATAATCAGATGTTCAGAAGAACATATGAAAAGTGTACGAATCTGACCGATGATAAGATTAACTCAATCTTGTACAGTGAGTCTAACCGAATGACGTATTCGCCTGAAGAGGCAAAAAAGGTCAGTCTTATTTCTGTCATTGACAGCAAAATCATTGAGGCCGAGAGTAATTATTATATTACGGATAACGGGACTGACGGGTAACTGAGCGTTAACCACGGAATTCACCAGACATCCATATCGCGTATTACCGTGAAGGTAAACGGTAATACGCAACAACAGAAAAATTGCAGAGAGGCAGGTGACGTCTGCAAATAAAACAAGCATGGCCCGGATTATCAAACCACAGCAATGGCTGACATAAGCAATAAATAAGATTTTTTGACAGGTCTAACCGGCATTTATGGTTAATTTATAGTTACGAACGGGTTCTGTCGCTGTAAATGGTGGGGGGATTCTCGCTCCATCATGAGTAATATTGTTTATCTCTGATTTCAGCCTGTATTTTTTCTTTCATGGAGCGCAGACAAATGACCGAAACGGCGAAGTGCAATTTTTTTTTGCGGGAGTGTCAGGAATCAGAGACATTCTGAGGCGTGAAGAGAGAGACCATTTTTATTCATTTATCCAGTTTGAAAAAATGGCGGCGGGTGACTTTTTATCGAAAAAATTTCTGAGTGATTCGTTAGCGGAAAAAACAATTCTGATTTCCTGTAATGAGTTGTTGCCACTGGCATTGTACTACATGAAAAGAACTGAGCGTGTAGTGGCTGTGTTTAATAAAAACAGTAAAGTGGATGATATTATTGCTGAATTATTAGCGCCGGAGGGGGAGTTAAAATATCGTCAGTCAAAAAGATGGCGTTATCAGTCCGTTTTGACTGAACAGGAGGTATTTCTTTGTGATTTGTTTCTTACTGGCTACAGTGTCCGGCAGATTGCCCGTATGCTTAACCTTCCGGTGAGAACCGTTTACTCTCGTATCAATGAAGTTAAACATAAAATGAAAATCCGAAAGCTGCATAAGCTGGCTCTTGTTTAAGAAGTATTTTTTCTGGGGGGAATATCAAAAGCAGGTGATATCATTGTTACAGTGACTGTTTTTAATTATAATGCTTTTTGTTGCATTTTTTACAGCTGAAGAAGAATGCAAAAAATTAAGTGGTTATTCACTACCTCCTGGCCGGAAAATATGGGGATGGTCACTTTTGAACGGTTTACTTTATTTATGGATAATTACCAGCGCAAAATGGTGTCTAAATCGCATAGGGTTTGTCATTCATGCGGATGAGATGAACGGTACGCAGGGCAAAGCTGCACTGATCTTGAGGATGTAAGTACTTCCGTAAAAAGGAATAACCAGACCTCTACGTAGCGAGTCTTGCATTTTCGACGGTAACAAGGGAGATGAAGTGTAGACAGCGAAGCGGTAGCAGAGGCTTTGGCCATGGTGCGGGCGTTGAACAAAATGACGAAGGCAAAAAGGCCAGAAAGCTTGTGTATCACCTGAAAGCACGACCAGCTATGGGATATCTGCCTGCTATAAGGAGTTCCGTGGCACTTTTTGGAGGTAAAGGTCGGCATGAATATTGAGTATATAACTATGAGGTTTTTCTATGAAAATTATATCTTTTTTGCTTTTTGGGGCAGTTGTTTTAGCTTCTGCAACCGCCGTTGCAGAAGACAGTGAGAACCCTTCTATCTCCGTAATTAAAGTGACATTAAATGGTGATTTATCAAATAAGAAACTAAAAAAATTAATTGAAACCATAGATGAAATTAATATAGAACATAATGAGGCAAAGAGCATTAATTTATTCATCAATGGCTCTGGTGGAGGGGTGTTAAATTCAATTCAGGCGTTTAATGTCATAAAAAGCTCCACCATCCCTGTAAATACAATAAACCAGGGCGTTATTGGAAGTGATATGCTCATCCCGTATTGTGCCGGTAGTAACCGCTACTCTTCGGCCCACGCTTTATTTTCCGTGCCAATTTTTAACCTTCCGTCAACGGAAGATATATCAAATATAAAAGGGCTGTATGCAAATGCGATTGTAGCTGAAGATTTAAATGATCTGGCACAATCAATTTATACCTCATGCACGACTCTGTCTAAAAAAAATCTTGAGCAACTTTTTGAAAACAATAAAGAACAAATGTATATGCCATTTAATCAGGCTAAGAAAGTAGGGCTTATAAAAAATAATGTCGATTTGAATTATGATGCGGATATTTATTACATGATTTCAGATGAAAGTGAATGATTTTTTTTTAGAGAATCAGCGGAATTGAGCGGGCAAACTTGAATATAATTGGTGATTATATGAGGCATATTATTATTTGCATTGTACTGTTTTTCTTATCTCCGGTTTACGCGTTGTCTTCTGAGGTTAAGGAAAAGGATGTAGATGTAATTAAAATAACGTTTATTGGTAGTGTAAATGCGGTTTCTGCCAGTGAACTTATAAACATTATAAACAATGCAAATGTTGATTATAAGGAGGCAAAAAAAATCAACTTGTATATTAACAGTGGTGGAGGGGATGTTTTTTATGGGTTGCAATTGTATGATGCAATAAAACACTCAAAAATACCAATCACAACAATAAATCAATCTTTTGCCGCATCAGCAGCAACGCTCATGTTATGCGCAGGTACAGAAAGGGAGGGAATGCCACTGTCATACTATTTATTGCATGCACCTGCTGCTGCTGCGAATACAATAAATAGTACTTTAAAACCTGATAGTTTAAAAAAGATACTATCATTTATAACAGAAGCTTCCTCAATAGCAAAATCAATTTATAAAGAATGCACGAATCTCACAGACTCAGAAATTAATGATGTTTTAAGCAAGGAATCGAAAAGATCCGTTTATTTTTCTGATGAGGCGAAAAGTATTGGGCTAATAAATAAAATTCGCGAATATAAAGATGACTTTGATGTTTCCTTTGTTGTTACAGGTGATGAATAATGATGGTTTAACACCGTTTAGCCATTAACCAACTAAGCCAATATTATTGGCTTAGTTGGTTGAAAATTCAGGT
>JAHWFP010045332.1:0-13137 GCA_023313725.1 Lithobius niger | reverse complement strand
CCCCTCTGTTTGAGACAGTTTGGCTCCAAACTTGACGTCGCGCGTGCGCAGTGATGTTGCGTCAGCCGTTCAGCACCTTCCTAAACTACAACACAGCTCAACAGGCTCAGCAAAGTATTCGATACCTTCACCACAACCGGACCTGGCTAATGGATTTGACCAGGATTGGCTAATAGCTGTGACCAGGCGAGAGCAATGCCAAATTGCGAACCATCTCAGGCAGGTGGTTTGCTGGGATGGATGTTTGAGCATGCGTGAGCTAACAGTTTTGACGAAACAGATTCATCGCTGATGATGTTGACGTCAATCAAGCCGCATCAACACGGATATTAGCAGGGAATGTGCCAAACTGTCACAAACAGTGGTGCGTTTGGTTCGCTCTGTTTGGTCGTTCAGCAAGGTGCCGTAATAATGCAGGTTGACTGCTTGGTAGTTGGTTGCCATGAGTGCATATGATGAATGCTGCAGGACTACATGAGGCTGCAGTTTGCTGGGCTATCGAAGTAATGCACGATTAGAATGGCGTATTACGTTAGGTTTAGCTACTTAAGAAAATACGTAATAATATATAAACTTGTTGGTTTGTAAATAAAGACTTATCACTAGCAATCACATAACCGCTAAGTCCATCATGCTCTCATCGGATTGGGGGAGGGACCATTGTTTACATGTGTGCCTAACCAGTGTTCAGAAAAAAAACCGACGTTCGCTTTCAAACCACAGAGGCTGGTCACAAAAAACGAGTAGGATGGTCTGCCGGCCTAGCAATGCTACAACCGCTAAGCCGTCCCCTGTCCATCAAGCTTTTATCTGGTGGGGGTTGGGGTGGGGAGATTGTTTACACGCGTGTCTAAGCAGTGTTCAGAGAAAAAAAACCTACGATCACTTTCCAAATGGTGAGAGCAGATAGCGAGCGTCGTCTGCTCAAAACAAACAGGAATTGAAACTGGGAAAAAAAAGACTCCCGTTCACTTTCCAAACGGTGAGAACCGGTGACAGCAGAATGCGAGCATCGTCTGCTCAAGGCAAACTGGGATTGAAGCTGCGTTCCTCGCTCACTATTAGTGGAGCGAGGATCGCAGCTATCTTAGCTGGTTTGCATCTGCTACGTCAGCCTTCCCCCTAAAATGCGAATGTGTTCCGCTCTCTGATTGGTTAAAGCGATATCGCCTTCTGATTGGTTGGAAGTCGAGTTAGCTGGTTCAAAGAACGAAAATTGTGTTTCGTTGACACTTACACACCTGCTGTACGACACTGGCCCACTTTAAATCAAATGTAAGCAAACTAATCTGCGTAAATTCAAGCATATAAACCAAAATCAAGCATGTAACTTAACTTGTAAACTGTATAAACTGAAATGATATATAGAATTGATCAGAAAATCTGATATTTTCGCTTAGGCTGGGGTTTACGTGTTGTAGTGAAGCCCCATTCCAAAACGACAAGTGCCACATTCTATGGTATGTGTTACAGTTGTGTACTCCCAGCTTTCATTTCCTCCTGATATTATCTATTTGACAAAAAAACCATCACGTATCGTACAGGTTTATCATTTGTTTTAACCAATATTTTGTTGCACCTGTCTTCTATCTTATAACCAACTGCTTTCAATGCTCCTAGAGACACATAGTTACAACGTGCGTTCTCTGCATATATTGCATGTTGTAGTAACAGGGGTCTTGGGTATTGTTTACCACTGGTATTAAAACCATTAACAATGACAGTACCGACTTTATACCCTATGGCCTGTACATAAGCAACGGCCAGGCCTATTTCAACCTTTCCACAATTATTAAGATCAACGCTATTAGGCTTAACATTAATCAAATTGCAATCGGCGCCTGTATCGAGTTGATAGGTATCTAGGCTCACACCGTGGGTCTGTTATGCAAAACCGCAGGCCTCATGAACCGCAGTACCTGAAATACTTGGATTAGTAGGCTGATTCGTCCTTCTATTGCCATTGCCAGTCACTCGCCCATGGAAATTAGGGTTTGGAGAAGGGTCGGTTGGGTTAGTGTCGGGATCTGTTTAACATTGTTCCCACAACTTTTAATTCTCTGTCCGTATCCGTAACATAATTCACATCGCGTGCCGACACAGTGTTGCCGTGGGATCATATCACACTGAGAGAACTTGTGATCAAAAGCCCCACAGGACCAGCACCTGACCGATACGGCTTGTACGGCCACAGTTGTGGACGGTAAAGCTAAACTCTGGACAGACGTCTGTGGAAGTTAATGGGGATAGGTGTAAGGAGGAACAGTATACATTTCAGGGTTAACAACCTGTTGTGTTTGTTCTATCAATAATTAGAGGTGTGCTAGGCTGTTTTGTACTAAATCACTTGTCAATTCGGGTTGTTGGTAAAGCATTTCCTTAGTGATTTTAAATTGAGGGTGCTCTAATCCGTCCAGGATAATGATACAAACTTCTGTTTCCTCGACTTGTTTCCCTGCCGCAATACATGCCTGGCTAACCCCTATGACACAGGTTATGTAAGCCGGAATACTCTCCGTGGGAGCTCTTTTTGCCCTGTTAAATTGCCTATGTAAGAACTTGACGCAATTACGGTGTCTACGACTATACCTATTTCTTAGGTTATCCCAGATTTGCCTGGCGTTTGTAACGCTTTGAAATTGAAACAATATTTCTGGGGATATGGTTTGACAAAAAAAACAGACACAGGCGCCATTCTTCGCATTGTAATCCGCGACAACATTTGCTTGTGCACCCACAGGGGGATGAGGATTATCTTAGACTGTCCCACCCGTGCTAGATTTTAAAACTGAGCATTTTCGTAGACCACGTTTGGTAGTTGTATTCGGTAAGGATTTCAACACCCTTAAATGCTTGAGGAGTTGAAGGGGGCTGAGCTTGGAGGTATGGGGGATAGACCTGCCCCAAATATGCCATATTGCAAACACAATCCAACTTATAGTACTAAAGCAAATTCAAGAAAAACAACACCACAAAGGGAAAAAAGAGAAACCGCCACTCCACACGTACCATCCTATGTGGCCCCTGGAAAAAAATACGATTCTGCAAGTCAATAATCGCGAAACCAGTAAATTAATCCAAAGGCATGAAATAAATTGCAATTCTATCCCCCACTTACCGGAAATACCTCGGGGAGAGAATTCACTTAAATAAAACACACAAAAGGATATAATCGTTATCTCCCTCGTAACAGGAAAAATGGTCTTCTTGTCTTTAGGGTTCATGGACGTTTTATTCCATCTTGATCATTGGGTAGGCGGCTTAGGTTAGGAGGGTCTGGTAGAATTATTTGGGCGGTCAAAAACAGTTCATATTTTAAGCCCCAGTTGTCACAATTCTTCTGGTCAAGACATTACAGGGTAGGGTCAAGGGTTAGGGTCTCGGTGACGACTAGATATTAACGTTCCAACTGCTCAAAACTTTTACCTCTTCGGAAATCAATTGTACTATTTTTGGTCAATGCTACCTTTGATGTGGCAGATCTCTGTGACTAACTAAATGGTAATTATATTAGCATCTAAAGTCCCCAACGAGCCAACTTTAATAGCTACTACGTTCAGTTTCGCTTGAGCTAAAACCACAGAGTCCGGGATCAAAATCGTGACGAAATCGGAAAGAAAGTGGAAAAACGTGACTTGGTGTATAAACGACTTATCGGTCCGGTTTATTGGGAGGCGTATCACATTAATATCATGTTATCTTAATGCCAAAATAGAATCATCATTGGGAAACGTTACATAATTGTCAGGTACAGTCCTATGACATTACGAGTGGCGATCGCGATCGGCAGTTGGGAACAGTTTCAACATACTTTGGTACACTAATCATGATGCTGAATTGTGTGGGGACATGATTACTGATGCATTAGCAATCGATCCAGTTCTTACGCCTAGCGAATTAATTAGGACAACTTACAATTCGGCACTGGAGCCAATTCGAACCAAGATGGCTACTAACGGGCTAAGGCATTTTGGTGGACCGTCCAAACCTTACGCCACCTGGACCAGAGAAGTGAGGAAGAAGGAATACAACAATAGGAAAAAGTAAGAGGGCTACAGCATAACAATGCTGGCACGTCCCAGTAAGAAGGTGTTAATATGCCTCGCGATGTTCAACGCCTAAGTTATTGTATCGGCACGATTAACAAACCGGCCTTAGCCTCCACAGGTAGCTTTAGTGAAGGCCATTACATGCGAACAGCATACAGTAAACAAACCGGGAAAGTAAGCCAAAAACAATCTGCGGGAGGACGCCGCAATCATGGAAACCGCTCACAGTTTTAACACTGACCACGACATACCATTTAATCGAGGGGGGAAATTGTGCTAAGAGTTACAATATAAACTACCATGTAAAAATATTCTAGCTATGTTTCCACATTAAATGTGTTGCTCGACCACACAATACTTCTGACTGGAGGTATCAGTTGGGAAGCGCCTCTTGCAGACGTGATTGTTTGTGCTCCGCTGAAATTAGTACGTTAAAATAATATTGTTTGTCAATGAAATAAATCGAATAAACCAATTACTATTATTGAATAAGGAGGTTGTATGTAATTTAAAGTATCAGTGACACTTTACTCCGAATTATTATACCACCGGTTCCAATTTCGAACATAGGCCTGCAGTTGCCATGGTTATGCCTGGCAACAGTCACCACGGTAGTTTTAAAAATGGTGTTAAAAATGGCTAGGTAACTGACAAATCTTTTAAGCCGCATTGCCACGACATGCTTTTGACATTGTTGCAGAAGTACATGGTCTTTGTTTGCAAATTTCGTCAGAAGCACCTTGACGGGTCAGTGAGTGACACTGTGACATATTCGGCACGATTACGAGGCATATCACGTAATGTAGTCTTCCGAATCAAGAAGGAATTTACAACTGCTACAAGTCATTTTACATAACTCGGCATATACTGGCAAGCAACGTCGAACCTATGTTGGGATTCAAATTCGGTAAAAGTTTTCTGACGAGTTCACACTTTCAGTGATTAGACAAATATCCACCCATTTTATAGTAAAGGTACAGTTTCCGTTTTAAATAATAAACTACATTCCCACGTTCAAGAGCTGCCGTAAACGATGACAGTGATTTGCCCAATTTCGGCCAGATGGAAGTGGCAAGCATTCGGGTTTTGTTTTTCGGACGCATTCCTGCTTATCAAATGTGACAATTTTGTTCTTTGGTGAATATGATACTTAAAGCAATATATGCAATGAAAATATACACACTTATGATGGAGTGACCTATTACCTTCTATTACCTTAGTGGGGATACTCTGTTACGACAGTCTTCACCACACGTGAATTACATTTACATAGGTGATTCCATCGAAGCAGGAATGAGGGTCAGCCATCTTTAGTCGATGGATTCAGCAGAAAACTCAGCTCCTGCAGTTAATGATTACGATGCTTCAGTTGTGATGTCATGCTGAGGTATCGGAAAATTCAACGAGCATTTATGAACTACTTTGATCAGATGGGGATTCAACGCTGAGTTATTGAAAGGGTCTATAAAAGTGCCACTTCACTAGCCAGCTCTGGCCATCTGTAGTGCTGACTGTAGCACTAACCCTTTATCTTGCTAGTGTTTTTTATGGTTTTTACACATTGGTGGATAAAAAAATTTGTTAACTGTAACAAAAAAAATTCTATAGTTTGCCCAAGCTACTTACTCGTTATCATTCTGACCACCAGAATTTTTGTCATGTCTATAGCATACATTTCGTTGAGCGAAAAATTTATTATGTAGACACATTTACGATTTAACACAATCTCATTTTCACTAATGTTTAAAAAAATAAGACTGGGTTTTAAAAAATTAGGTGATAATCAAACTACTTGACTACTTACCACGAAGTAAATCTTTAATATCTGATTTTCACGCAGTCCAGCCATTTCCCAAATTTTTTCCACGGTTACGTCTGGCAATTTTAAATAAGCATACCAAAAAACGGAACCTGTTTCGTTAAAGGCATTCCTGTATTGTTCTTTCAAATTTATCATACCTTCGGCGAACTCCAAACCATATCTGGGACACAACGTGACTGCCGGGAAATCATAGGACATCTTAGTTTCAGACACCACGTCGATGGATATTGGCACATCTATGTAATTTGCTATTCGATGTATTATTTGATACATACAGGTAGTCGTTATGCTAAGAAGAATGCAAGCCCAAATTGTCTTTGCCAAGATGCTGTAATCTTTTTGAAATACTTTGTTGAATCCTGGGACAGTAAAGCTGGAATTTCCAATCGGAGCAGTTTGTCTAACTACGAATTTTTTCGAAAATTTTGGTTGCAGGTGTACTGGAACTGGACAGTTAGACCTTACATACGGATTTGTTCTTTTCACTACAGGTTTGTGGGTATAGTTTGTGGTCCCAGCAATATGTTGTCCAGTTGACCTTTGTGGCATAATTTTCATACGTAAGTTAGGATAAAACCATTCTGGAGTTCGGTGGTGCATTGTTGAGAAATTCCTGTAACAATCGTAAGCATAACTGTAATACTAAAATGAACAAAAATTCCAATCTTAAATATCCTACCGATTCCTGTACTGAATATGTTCTTCCTACCGTTTTATACCGATCCATGGAAGCATAATTTTGTCACAATATTCATTAACCTGTTTCAACACTTTACCACTTAAACAGATACTGACTTCATTCGTTTGTTGCTGGTGTTTACTGAGGAGCTGCCAGACTGTCGAGAAGTGGGAACACACTAGGAAAAAAGGTGCAAGAAAGTTGCAAAAAAGATGGGTTTAGAACCATTCTGTTGCAATGAGCAGAAACAAAGCCATCTAGGATTGTAGATGTCGGCTCAATTAACAACCAAGAGCGATATCTTATTAGAAAACAAAAACGAATCGTTTGATGTTTAAGGTGAGGTTTTAACTGATCTGAAGTCAAATTAACCAAGGAACACAAATTAACTTTCCTGTAAGGTTTTAGATACTGCAGTGTTGATGTACTGTTTAGTCCACATGAAACTTTACTGCTGTATTCAAATGTTTTTATATTTTTTATATTTGCACACGATAGGTCAGCTAATGATTGGTGTAGTCTACTTAGCTAAATGACATCACTGGAAAATGGTTAATAAAAATCTTCTTAGTGTGCTTAGCACAACTTTGAAGGAAATTCAGGGTTCCTACGAGTCCTTGAAAATATGGAAATATCCAGAAAAGTAATAATGAAATTTCATGCATGGAATAGTGTTGGAAAGTTTTGAAAAATGATATATTTATTTATCATCAGTAGGGTGATGAACGGAAATTAGACTCCTGAAGAATACTGACACAATTGGCCCAGAACGTAGTCGAGTGTGTAGCCGTGGTTTGTTCTTTCTTTGTTTCGGCATCAAATGGTTCGAAATTTGGACTATGATTTTAATTGTGTTTACGTGTATAATGGTTGGATAAATCATTAAGGTTTCTTGTGGTAAGGTTTCAACACTACATTATCTAAAACCTTGCAGGAAAGTAAATTTGTGTTCCTTTGTTGTTTTGCCTTCGGATCAATTAAATTTTACCTTAAACATCAAACGATTTTTTTTTTGTTTTCTAATTCATGACATTTTGACAAACCAAGTTTGTCTCATGTACTCCTTGCAAATGCACTGAATTTTGCTCGCTCATTCACTGCAAGTCTGTCCATTGTAAGTTGGTTTTCTGCAGTTTTCTTTCACCAGCTTTGGACTTTATTATTATTACAGGATGGCAAGCCAAATGGACTACGAACATTTTAGATTTAATACGGGAGGGTGACGTCAAACTACTTTATAAACTAATTAATAATAAAAATAATGCTTCCTCTTCACATTTCTTAAATGTGCGGGTGAATTGTTGACTCGTCAGCGTTGTTAGCATTTGTTTGATCTTTAAATCTATGCCTTGCAGCTGGCATTTGCTGATTGGCATTATTGCCTAATAACAATGTTTAAAACAATGTAAAACAATAAAACAGATCGTTCAGGGCTCCGTAACTCCGGAATGGAACGACCAATTAAAATTTCTACTTCTATAAAGGGCACATCTCCGGAAGTAGATCTTTCAAATGTGCTACGAACAAGCTTTCTACCACAAATGGTTCAGTCTGCAGAGACCATTGTTGGCGGAGCGAGCGAGCGAAGCGTAGATTATAATGGACACAAAATTGCAAAATGTTTGTCCGTCCATTGGTTGCACATTTTTAGTCAGGGTGGAGCCTAAACGAAAGATCTGCAAAATTTAATTTATGAGTGAAAGGAGTATAGTAAAACAGGTCCCCACTGACGAGGCAAAACTCACAAGGCCTGGCAAAACAACAAATATTAATTTTCAGTGCTTGAAATATTTTACACCTTGTTCACAAAACAAATATTAAAAGGCTAAAAGCACACGGGGCCTGCCCAGCTACAATCAGCTTGTGGCTGATATGGATAGAGGTGTGTGGCTAAACATTTTCGTTGGTGGCGGTGTCTAGTCTTCTACCAAAGCAGTATTGTGAACTTTTTGAATCTTTTGACTATTGTTAAAAACTATCGTACTAATGATTGTTTGGCTTTCAGTTAAACACCTTATTATTAATATTTTAATATGCAGACTACGTTTTGCACAGCAGTTCCTGTAAACAATGCAAGAATTATTGCCAGCGGCAGCTCAAACAGCGGAGGCCAAACGTGCTGTTTTATTTTTACTCGCGGGGATGGCTCACAACTTGAGTGTTGGCTGTGAAAAGAGGCTACAAAATAACTAAACAAAAACTAAATGCTGGAGCAAACGAAAGCTCGTTAACGTAAGTTTGGCATGTAGCGAAGGCCTATATGAAAAAAAGGCTAAACTTAGAAAAAGGACAGTAAAGAGCAGCAGTATGTCACACCAAAATGCAAACAGCCCAACTTAGCCCATTAAGTATTGCAACCCGGATTTTTTAGGGGCATTAACAAATGTGGTATCGTCATTAAAATAAAAACTAAATATAAGTTTGAAATGAAGATCCGTTTGCTCCTCCTACAATAGGTCCAAAGCCTGTTTCCTAGTATAAACGTGTCTAAAGTCCATTGCCATCGCCATTGCCACATAAGAAAAAAATGAAACTCACAATTCTCGCTCGAGTCCAGATCTCCGAAGTGACAAATCGGACATTAATAAAAGTTGGTAGACCTGTTCACCAAGTCCAACTAAGCTTGTGTACTAAATTTGATTGGAAAATATTAAAAGGAGGTGGAGAAATTAAGCGTCGTAATTTCGGCTTTAACATGGGAGATCGAGGTCAAAACTTACAGATGAACTTTATCAACATGTATATTTCCCCAAGAATCTGCAACTTGGAAGTAGCTAACTGCAATATGCCTTCGAACTATGAAGTCGGCTCTTTTTTATACGATGATGTAGGATAAAAGCATAACTAAAAGGGGTCTGCTGATACTTACGGAATCCGTAGATCACATTTTAGAAAAATAGTCTGGTTTGTCAACTGTAGTAGTTAATGTTAATGAGTTGTAGACGCACGTGAAGATTGTAACAAAGGCAACAACGGATATAAAGTCTTTATGGCATTCATTACCAATGTTTTGCTGAAAGAATTACTATGAGAATTTCCCTGAGACAAATTTTCTCACTTGATCGTGTGCTAAATTCGTCCAATCACAACTGACTGACTGTGATGACATTTCAGTAGCTTTCAAAAGCTACTGTAGTGTTATTGCACTATGTATGAGAATTGTTTTTCTTTCTGCAAAACGAGTACCATACTTAACTAAAACTGAAAACACCATTACTTATATTGAGAATTTCATACACATTGTTAATAGATAACTACATCTGTCTTTCGCAAAGAAGTCATGTGGGTTAATTGGAAATGGACACCAAAGTTATCTGCAAGCATGGCCTACGATATGGAGATCTTCTCTAGTTTCAAGCCACTTATTGCCATAGCAAGCTTTACCACTATATAAAATAACATTGTGTTACTGTGGTCTTCTGCAAGTACTATGTAAAGACTATAGTGTTAATCTGTCCAAGGACAACCCTCTGAAAAAAGGCTAACAAGTTATGGAGATTCCAGAGCACCTCTTACGGACATACTTTCTCTCGATCAAAAAAGACAGGAACTATAAACTGAACTAAGAAAAAGCAGCTCGAATGCCTGGATAAAGTACCAGCAACTGATCAAGGGTAGAGCGGTACTGACGGAATCGTCTCAGTGTGACTCAGTTCACATCTGCGATTTCCAAGCTCTTTAGACTCGAGGGGTTAACCATCTGCTCAAGAAGTTTACAAGGAGTCAGTGATAGGAAAGCAAGTGGTTAAGTGCAGTGTGGTCTTTGTGTGACTGTAGAAACATCTGGATTTCACTAGTCAATTATTAATCATCCACTCAAGCAATTTACAAAGACACTAGCGAGGGATAGAGGCCAATAACTTGATGGATTTGGAAGATCTTTAAACCCCAACTCCATTTATGCGAGACCTGAGAGCTAGCTACCCACGCTATATGGACTAGCGTGCCGCTTTCCTCGCTGATCTGCCCAACTAGTTCTCGTTTCTCACTCTTCAAATTCAATTCAAGCTTGATACAAGCCACATCGCTAGCACTGCGGTATGCTAGCGTGACTCTGATTGGCTCTGAGTGGCTCTAAAATGAATGCATATTTTTGTTCATAGGTAATTACTGCAAGGCTTTCAGTTACATACAATAGCATTTTCGTAATTTGTGGATTATTCTATAGTATTTCATAACTAAAGCAAGTTTCCCGGCTTATGTGAGAAGTGAACGAACGTTTCTAGCGGTGATTTTGCTCAACGGCCTGTGGCCTCTTTTGAACGGAGACAACTAATGGCGCTCATCACGATTTAAACCTATTGCGCATGCCATTCGGTGGCCCCAATTATTAAATACACTTCTATCTATGTGCAGATTCATTTTGTTTGTCCCACAATGAAAGTATTTAGCTTGACTTGAGTAGCGAACCAATCGAGTGCAGGGACAATACGGCTTGTTTATGGTACCATCTTGCCTGAAACATCATTGACTCCCTCTTCATGATTGGTTCCCAGCAGAGCGAGCTGAGTGATTTGACCCGCTAGCTGAAAGATTCTTGGCCGAGTAGAAGCACGCGACGTCACGTGCATTAGCGAGACGTTGTAGCTTGCTTGTCGCGTTTATGGAGTTTGCTGCACTAGTCCATGCTTTGCAGCTTTGGTCTCATGATACTCGCTAGCTGGATGGTCTCGCGTATGGGCTAGTTTGGGCTTTACGTGGTTTAAAATGGGATGGACCATTACTTCCTTTAACACTTGTAGTAAACAGCCTCTGTCCAGACAAGGATGACAAATTCCAATAAAAACTTATTGCATCCAACTGATAACAATATTAAACTTTTAGTAGTGAATACCATCCGTTTCTGGGGCGCAATTTTTGACTATTTAAGTGCTGCCCTAAATTCCAAAAGAGAATTGGTCATCCCAATCTTTCGATTTATCATGAAACGAATTCGCCTTATTTTCGTATTTTTAGATAATCCAGAGGATAGTTTTTAGCACCAGACCCCGTAGAAAAATATCTGGCTAATAATTCCGAAACCTCTCCCTTATCTTCCAAAACATACATTGAGCTGGAAAGATAAACCCAATAATGCGACAAATCGCTCCCAATTATCTCTCACAAGTTGATAGACGTGACAAAATTCACTGAAATCCTGTTGGGCCCAGCGAAAAGTCCAACGTTCCCTAGTGTTTGCAAACTTATAAGCAATCATTGGGACTTGAATGGGAGAAAAATTGAAAGTCTGAAGTTTCCTGCCTCTTACAGCCACATTCCGCCATGCACCATGAGTTCTAGCTAGTTTAATGGATCTCGGTGGAACAATCCTCTCAGACGCCATACAAATAACTTCTGTCACACACTTTAGCTGAAAAGCCCTGATTCAACTGACCTCGGAAAATTGCAGAAGCAACAAAGTTCAGCCAATCTGCTCTGGAGGCCGAATGGTTAGCTAGCTACCCACTGCATATTATGCGAATTTTTAATTTTATGTTTAGAAGGAAGATATCACCTTTAAATACCACCATGACTCCAACAACCTTCTTCTGTTGGTTTAACAGTTCATCTTCGCACAGAGTATACTGCTAATGAAATATCCCGAAAGGTGAAAGGAATGGAATGATCAGTAACCAAATTTTTCAGGCAATCAGCTCTGATACCATACTTGGTAGAATGAAGAAGGCTAAATACAACTATGGCAGGGGGTAGCAAGCAACACATACAGAACTGTAGCTTATTAAACTGTATTTTGCAATACCAACTCACCCACGATCCCTGATTCCACAATTTACCGGGATAGAGCAAACTGTCTGACCACACACCGGTTCTGGTTTAAAACAAGTGTGTTGCAAACAACAATCAAAGTGCCTATATCAATTTAAAGCAGCTTGAACTCTTCGACGTCAATCCTGAACCTCTGTCAATTCAACGGAAGGAATGTTAGCATTAATAAAAAGGATAGAAACTGACTTTGCTGGGCTATTAGCTTTACGCCTTTATGATGAAGCAATCATCAGGAAACCAACATATGAGGTCTGAAACTCAGATATTTGGAGAAAAATGTTTCACAATGACCTCCTAATGTGGTACAGTGACCACTAGCATTATCTCATATTTTGGAGCAGGTATGATGGCACCCCTGCCTGGAGCTGAAGGGAGGTAGACTCGGTTCTAGGTATACTCACACACTACACCAAAGGGGTTTCTTAGGAAGAATGTGCGGGCACAGATGCATGCAGTCCCAATATTGAGGAAGAATGCACAGTCAATGACAGAGAATGTCCTTGTATCAATTTACCTGTTTTTAATATTCTGGTTAAGAGGTGTCCACAATGAATGCAGACTGAAAACAGAATAGTAAAAAACTAACAGAAAATTAACAGATAACCAATCTATTCATGGTAGGAACCAGCGGATGAAGAGGACAGAACTTGTCAATCTCCGCGCGTGTTTCAGCCAATGTAAACTTTATTGCTAAACGTGAACGCTAAACTTTTAAGTTTTCCTCTAGACAGCATATTGCCAAGAAACAATTTTCGGTCATTTTTAACAGCCTGTATGCAATTTGTAACATAGTATGTACACATTTCTGACTCGGCGATCCA
>JAHWFP010045313.1:0-13488 GCA_023313725.1 Lithobius niger | reverse complement strand
TTTACACGTATTAGTGCGGCGCTGATGGCTTACATGTCTTTTTCTAATATCTTTTCCTTTAGGGCTTTATGTTTTTTAAGGCTTACATCCGTATTTTATACGCTTAAGCGTTTTTTAATACTAAGTAGTATTATTATTTAAGCTGACATTTTAACTGGTACAATTTGGGTACGTAGGATATGGCGTTGGAACAGAAGTTGCAAGGATTAGAAGGACCATGTTATACACAGCACCCATGTCAGTAAATTATTAATCTATTCCCTAACACAAACATAATATAGCTAACACAAACAGCATCTGCAAGCAATGTTCTCAGAACAAGAACTCAAATTCTGGTTAAGGGCCGTACATCAATCAATGTGGGTGTATATTTTTGTCAGCCTAATGTTAATTCTTAATGGTGTCCTTATAGCACAAAGGGTGCTTGCTTTGCCACCTGCTTTTTTATTTATTTTATTTACATAACACACAGACATCGTCGTCTCTGCACCTGCCACCTGGCCTTCACACTGAACAAACTTTATTGTCATTTAGATCCACATTGAAGCGTAACAATCTCACATTCAACTATTACTCTGTTATAGGCTGGATGTGTCTAAAGGACAAATGTGAATTAAACACCTTGGATCTGACCCTTACAATAAATATTACAATGCCAAAGTTGGAAAGACGTCCATCCATGTGTACATAATATTTCCTTCACTAATCGCCAGGCCTTGAAAAAGGGTGTCATTCCAATTTCTAAGAATCCAATTTTGCAGAAAAAAATATCCATTTTCGCAGAAATAAATATTGAGGTCTGAATTCTGTGTAAATGGAATTCCAAACTCGCGGAAATTAAGTCCATTTTTGCAGATAAAATTCGCAATAGAAAAATATGACCTGCTACTCCTTGAGCGGCACTGGACATGACCCAGACTATTTTTATGTACCTTCATTATTTGCGCAAAAAAAATTTGAATACTCTAACTGTAGATAAATGATGGGAACTGATGGGATCAGTTGTCAGGAAATTGAGGCTGTTACCGGGTTCCGCCTTTCACGGTTGCTTCTTGTGCAACCCCTCAGTCGGTGTTTTGTACTGGATAAAAAAACTAAAATTTTCGCCACTATACTTATAGTTTGCCGGATTTTTTTAATCATACGGAACTAGCAACAAAGGAAGTCACATTTTGTTCCCTTCTAAGCTGGGTTATTATTGTACAATGCAGCTCATAAATTAAGCTGGGTCATTTCAGCTGCAATTTAATTATGCAAAAGTGTACACCAAGTTTGGAATTCCAGTTTTACAGAATACTGCCCTCATAACTTATTTCGGCAAAAATGGATTCTGCAAAATTGGAGGTAACCTGAAACAGCATCAGGTCGCGAACAAGTGCCTGGTCTGCGAAAGTAAAAAGCCACTCAGCTTCGAATAAGCGCCAGGTGCTCTTTAGAGGCAGACATTCAACTTATGTCTTGTCATTTGACATGTAACGAAGCTCGTGATGCATATGTATTGTATTAAGGACTGACTGAGTTTTGGGTTTTTCAAAACCTATTAAGTCCTGTTAAAAAAAATTTACAATGGTACTATTGTTTAATAAGCTAGGCTTTTTTTTTTTAATTCAGCTGTCACCAATAACATTTTTACTACCTTCATCCTGCAGTTGGCCATGTCATAAGGCTGAGTAAGCGGTAGGGCTTTGGCCTTGGTCTTAAAAGTCGAGGGTTCAATTCCATCTCCGACACACTGACAATGTAAGTCCGTAAGGCAACGTAAAAATGTTTGCATCAGTATTTATTTATCTCTAACCGAGCCCATTTGGCTTTTCGTCCTGTACCCTAAGAAGCCACTCTAAAAACCCAACGTTACTCGCTGAAAAAAATTTTTAAATCGAGGCCTGACGTCGGGACTTAGTGCAGATTTCTAACTTCAACTTGATACGCTCCTCGTGTCCACTTTTCCTTCTTAACCCTCTACCTTCTATTGTCGATCAACACACACAAGATGCACTCGATGCACACAAGAAGTCTTCTTCCACACAAGAAGTAAATGTTGATGACAGGCCTCAAGACCTGACTCTAGAACCTAAGAAATTGTGTAAAAGCGGAGTCCAGTGCACCTGTCACGTGGAAATGTAAGGAAAAAAGTAACGACTGGGTCGGGACCCAACACCTCCTTTTGCTTTGGTATAGGAAGGAGTAAAACAAACGCGTGCTTCGGAAGTAGAAACGATTCAAGCACTGCACCAGCGCCAATAAATTCAATTGTTCTCGGACCAAGCAGTCTTTCTCTTCATTTGTCATATTATAGCACAGCATCATTTATTAAATGATGCTGTGCTATAATATGACAAATGAAGAGAAAGACTGCTTGGTCCGAGAACAATTGAATGGGTAATGGGTAGAGATAATATCTCTACCCATTACCCATTTTTCATACTTAAGCCGAATACTTCCAGACGCCACCCTCCCGTAGAAGGCTCCCTTCCCCAACAACAAATCAAAACTTTTATTAGTGTTACAACCGAGGAGGACAGAAGAGATTTCATAACATTCATAACATTCATAACTAATGCTTCATTTCAGTAACTTGTATATGTCACACCAATCTTGATTTCAGTGGCGGAACAAGTATGGTTCGGGCCCGTGTGCAAGTTATCCAGGACGCTTTATTGTTTCAATTTTTTTTTTTAATTCTATACTCTGCAGGGACCCTTGTAAGCCAGGGCCCCGTGTTCAGCTGAACACTCTGATGGTCCGCCTCTGCTTGATTTCCCCGCGCGGTCATCTCTGCTGGTCAGCTCAGAACGCACTTTTCAACGTGCGAAAAATTATGCTGTCAGGGTTACGATCTGGATTGTTTAAACTCAATGAAATATCAAGGCCTACTAACACGCATAAATTCTCTCCAATGCAACGACCACTATTAAGAGGATTAAATCGATTTTAATTATTTTTAGTCTTACCACAGATTGACACGTCAGTGTAAAGCAGAAGGTTAGATTCTTCAACTTACTTTTATCCGATATCGTATGGATGATTCTAAAGCCTACACGAACTGTATAATTATATAGTCCAAGTTCAACGTCCCCCCCCCCCCCCAAAATACAAAATATACACATTACTAATATTATCTTGGAATGGAGAGGAGATTTTTGCTAGAAAATTCCCCTAGGATCTTTTAACATGTCACCATCGACATGAGCACAAGAGCCTCTTCTCTGGCCGAATATACAGGGATAGGATGTATGAGGCAAGTGATCCGCAGTCAGCCATTAATACAACTTTTTGTTTCATGGTCTCTCACAAAACCTTTTTCGAAATTGTACGGTACTATACCTATTAAACGCTTAATTGTGTTTATGCACGCGCATTAATGTGTGTAGCACGCGAGAAACGTTACATCACCAAACTTAAAAGTACATAAACGGATGCAATTTTAACGCATCTCCGCACAATGCTATACACCTATTTGTATGCAAATATCATCCACATCACACACGCGACCAGCAGTGAGCCGCTACCACGGGCAACAAGCCAACCAAATCTGCCGATACGTAGCGCCATTTACATCCAGACTCCTTCTAATACTGGTAGTCAATGAAACTTAACCAAATGAAATCTTTCAACTTTCACTAGCACATCTAATTCACTATCTTTTTATTATTTCACAGTCCTTAAAGCGAATGCTTCGATTACATACACAACGAAACTGGTTTACCATTTTTTTTAGGGCACGTTTACGCAACGACTAGTCTTTGCATTCTAGCAGCTAAAAGGTAAAAATCATCTGAAATGCCAACAGGGCAGCTGTTTTAGGTCTGCCGGCTCGCAACGGAAACAGTCAATAACGAGAGTTCAGAGGCGACTGGGAAAATTATTTTGTCAGGAGGAATTCTGTATCTCATTGTCACGGATTATAGCACTGCAAGCATTTACTCAACAGATGTCGGATTCAACTGATCCAGGTAGCGTTGTTTTGTTACTATGGCAACGACACTTTTGTCATCGTAATTAAATCCTAGCAGCGAGAATGCAAAGGCAAGTCGTTGAGTAAACGGCTCCATTTTCCTGCCAACAGATGCCGTTGAATCACCCGCCGTTCTACTTGTTCCCACCTATTTGTTCAATGTGTTTAAATTTCTTCCCAAAAAAGGGAGGGTGGGGGGTGAGAAAGGGCACGCACCAGTTTACTTCCACATATTAACACAAATTACAGATTCCGGCCCTATTTAAGTTTACAATACACAAACGGCTGAAGGCCAGGAAAGCATAAAACCAACTAATCAGGGAGGATACAGACAGTCATGCGGCAACATTAGTAATTTCACGCCATAAAATTCGTTATATATGCAACCGTTACGCAACGAAGTTAATCTTCATCCTCGACTCTCATACCAAGACAGATATCAGTCTCCAACGGCGCCGGCAAAACCTTGGTTCAAACTTCGTATTTCTCTCGGGAAAACATTCTCAATGCGAACGATTCTCCTTCGTATTCTCGCAGCTCGAATTTAACCACGATGGCAAAAGTGTCGTTGCCATGGTAACAACGCTACCTGGAGCAACTAAATCCGACATCGTTTGATGATTTCAGTCTTATAATCCGTGACAATAAGATGAATTCCTTCTGATAAAATAATTTTCCCAGTCACTTCACGAAGGGAACAAGCAGCGAATACCGTAAAAACAAGGCCATAGCATTGACAAGTACTACATACCAACAAACCGCACAACAATCAGTACAACAATACTCATTAAAGTAGGCGCCATCGCCTACAATATAATAGCCCTTAAAGACCAATCCAATTTCACAAGCAACACAGACTGGGAAACAAGCTCTGTTCAGCAAATCTTCCTGGTATAATTCTGCGCGAGGGCACACGTTCGCACTTCCCAATAAATTACTCGTGCCGCACCGCACTGACCGCTAAAAAAAAAATTAGGTGGCCCACCGGGCCTGGCTGGAAATATGTGACAGCAAACGCCTGGTCCGACGAAGTTAGTAATAGTGAAAAGGTGAGTGAACGTCTGGACGGAGATGAATTTAGTACTTGGAAATCAGAGTAGGTGGTGAAGAAACGAAGAGCTACGAAAAATTAAATTTATCAGACGCGGTTAAAGAGCCACACAGACTGTTCACCAGCTACGGCTATAGAGCCACAAAGATTAAATTCACCACACACGGCTAAAGCGCCACAAAGATTAAATTCACCAGATACGCTTAAAAAAAAGGCCACAAGATTCAATTCTTCGGATGTGGCTAAAGAACCACAAAGATTAGCTTTATCTGATGCGGCTTCAAGAGCCACACCGATTAAATTTCATCGGATGTGGCTAAAGAGCCACAACGATTAAATTCATAGGACGCGGCTAATGACCTATAAAGATTAAATTCATCAGATGCAGCTAAAGAGCCATAAAAGCAGCTGTGGCTGAAGCCACAGAGATCGAACAGTTACAAGCTTAAGGGCTGCCAACACATACAGACATCATGGACATGCCCAGCCGACAGAATGCCGTAAGAACTACAATGGAAATGAAAATCAGAAGCCCTCACGTCAAATGGGGGGGGGGGGAATGTTCAGGTGTTGATGGAAGTTCTAATGTGAGAAGTCTTTTCTATGTTAGGCTACATCGCCAAACGTGGCGAATGCATTAAAACTGGCAATTGCAAACAACGTGCAAAACTTTCTTTTGATTTAAGCTTCATCAACAACATTCTGCCGGATTTCGTCCTAGTTAAAATATAATCGAATGTCATCGTAAGCACTCGTAAATAAAAAATTTACAATAGGATTTTACAGCTGGCTGGGAAGTGTCGTTGGAAATGAGATTAATGGAAACTTTGCTTTTGATATGTACCGCATATACAGAAAGTTTTACAATGTAAAAAATTCACCATGATGGGAAAATATTAATACTGAAAAGGAATTGTTAAAACTGTGGAGGGCGAATTGAGGCTTAACGGCACGTCCACAGCTGGGTCATTACCGCTAACCTCAACCGCAGTGCAGTGGGCAAAGTTGCCACTGTGCCACACATTACAGAGATGTTAAACCCCAAATCTAGATCTTATTACAAATACGTCCCTACTGCAAAAATTTAAAAATCCCGGACAGACTAGACTTACTGCCCAATTGACGTTCTAAGCCTCACGGAAGATTGGGGGGGGGGGGCGAAGAGAGGAGGGTTGAGGCTTTATGGCGCGTCGACAGCTAGGTTATTAGCACCAACCTCACAGAACAGTGGTCCGGTTTGCCATTGCACCACACATTACTGAGGTAATAAACAAATCCCGAATCTAGATCTTGTCATACATCTGCACTTCCTGCAAAAATTGTATAACTCCGGACAGAAAGACCGACTTATCGTCCAATTGACGCGCAATGTCTCGCGGAAGATGGGAGACGAACACCATCAAGATGGTGACAATCAACAAGCAAGTGCCGGACTGTTAAGTGGCCGTCGACACCAATGACATTCAGGAGGGACAGCCCCCCCTCAAAAGGAAACAGTAAATCGAGTGTGACCAATCCATAAACGGGCTAACACCACCTCTTCACGGCGACAAGCCGAGTGCCATTCCTCAACAGTGCCTTTAATACCCCGCAATTTATTGCCGTCTTGTCTTGGTGATTGATGGGTGAAAGGTCGAATTGAAAGTGGTTAGAAGAGAGGATGCAATTGAAAGTTGGTTGTAGTTTTGGAATTTTCATCGAATTTGGTTCGACGTTGTCAGTCTTCAACAAAGTCATGGGTGTGGAGGGTGAAGGTGCAGTACATGGATGTTGGAGCCTGCAGGATTGATTCGGAGATTGTGGGCTGAGTGAAGGAAAAGGAATGGCATTCATGTTCATGACCAGATGTTGGTGTGGACTAGATGAAGCTGTGCGATGTGTCTTTTTTTAAAGTTGTTTGTGGTGGCAAAGTCGAGAAAAAGTTCGAATGATGGTGGAAGTGGTTGGATTTTTTTTTTTGAAAGTAATGTCTTGATCCGAGGTACGCGTGGTGTCAAGATCACGACTGGCATTCCTGTTCCTTAGTCCTTAGGTTGGGATTGGGTGGAGTTTACGAAAATTTAGGTTCGGGTGGAGAAATTGAAGGCAAATCCCTTGGCATGGGATCTGTAGTCGGCACACGGTAGCGAGCGTGTGTGATGGAACACTGGGTGATGCACGGTAAGCCAGAACGAACTGATCTAGGTCGTCAAATTGACAATTGACTGTGAGGCAAACTTTGATTTCGGTTAAGTTGGCAATGGCGTCGAGCCAATCTTTAGTTTGGGGGACGTTGGGGAGAGCTATGGGCTTGGCGAGTATTGTTGAAGAGTCCGATAGTGTCGCATGGGATGATGGGGGTCCCTTTTTTCTGTTATCAGGGCACGTGAGAGTGTCAGAATCGGGGGAGAAGTAACTCAAGTCTTTCCTCTTCATGTTTGCTGGTCGTTTCTTTCTTGGCCACTTTGGGGTACTGGGGTTTTAAGAGTAGCGGCGAGTGCACGTTGTAGAAAAAGCCAAAAACTTGTAGTCGAATTGGGTGCTAGAGACAGCAACTTTACTTTAGAGTTCGCTAAATCCAGTTGGAGTTTTAGATTTGATATGGTTTTGTATTGTTCTTCAACTTGAGTTGAGAGGTTGTCGTTAGCTGTGCAAATCACTGAAGTGTGATCACAAACAGTGCACAAGGTTGAGTGAAGATGTGATAAGTTCTTCTTAATCTTATTACTTTGTGGTTTCTTGACGTGTAATCCTTACGTGATTTTCTTCTTTAGGTCTCTTAAGTACAGTTTTGGTGGAATCCAAGGGTTTGCAGGTGCAATGGAAACGCAGTCCATGGTCTGGGTGAAGTTGTCAGTCGGGGTCCAAGCTAAACAGAGTGAATGATGATGAAGCGTTCTGGAGTGCAGGGATTTCAACTTCACTTGATGGTTGTGGATGTTGTTCAATGTTTTACAGTTCGGCAGCAGATGTAATGGGCTGGACATTGGGCGAGATCCCTGTTCCACTGGTTGAACAGGGATTTCCTTCTCACGGATTTCCATGATAGTCGGACGTTCAGGTTGAACATTAGTAACTTTGGCAGCTGAAGAATGGTGAGACGAAGCGGTGAAAGCTGAATGAACGGGCAGAACGTGAACGAGAAGAGTGTGTCGGCGATGACAGGACGAACTTGGCGACGAGAGAATGTTAAAAGAGATGAACAAATTGCCCGTCATTGATGGTGGATGACTGTCTTGGGCATCTCGAATTTTCTTTAAGGCCAGTTATTGTTTACGGAGGCTAGACTTTCTCTGAACTTTTAAAATCTTGTCCCAATGTTTGGGAGTGACGGATGCACAAATGAAGCACAATTTCCAGTAGTATAGTCGCATGATCTATGGCATGAACATTCAAGGTGTGGGTCAGTTCTTCTACGATGGGCAACGTTCCCAGCACCATGGCATTTTTCGATTGTTTCAAGACGAACATAGGACAAGCTCCCTGTGAGCGTAGCAGTTGTGGATAATGCTGGACAATGGTGCCGTGAGGCATTGTGGGAGGTGGGGGTTGCTTGGTGGCCTTGATCCTCAAAGGGAGGATTGCAGTGATGTCTTGAGCAGGCCGAGGAGCCAAGACGAACTGGAATGTCAGGGAGAAGTGACAAAGATGGGTGAAGGCCAGGCAGGTTCCATGGCTGCATGCCAGCTTTAAGGTAATGGTGTCGTTGTGAAGCGAATACTAATGGAAGGTCAATGCGGGAACCAGCCGCGAGGAACCAGATGATGCTGTTCCGGTGGAGAGAATGGGTTGGAGACGTTGGAGCGAAGTGATGACCTCCAAGGCTACGTGACGACTTCTTGACAGACAATTGGGGTTGTTTGATGAGGTGGTTTGGCGGTGAAGGAACACTTGCCTGAGGCTGGTGAAGGGAGATCATAACGAAAACCGTCGGCGAACAGGAACGGCGAGTGATCTACGATGGGTGTCAATGGTCCGGGAGCGATGTCAGAATGTGTAGAAGGCAGAAGAGTGGTGGGCGGAAGGAGGAGTCTGATGAGGGCCAAAGATTAGCTGGCGGCAGGGCAAAGCAGTCTGGAAGCGGCGAGCAACAGCTGGGGATGGTGAACCGGCCAGAGACCTCTGCCTGTTGGGGCTGTGATCATCAAGATGAAGTGGTGGGCTTAGAGAGCTGTCGGCCCAGGTAGACGGTGATTCGGGAAGGTCGCAGACAGCATCCCGAAGAGGCAGGATATCTGGCATGGTTGAGCAAAGGAAAGTTGAAGGGGCCTGCAAAGAACAAGAAGACTTTAGGGAAAAGGTTTGGAGAAGTGTGATCAGTCAGGAACCACGATGTTGTGCGGCAAGGTGACAGCCGATTGGAGAATGACGAGTATTTGTCACTCTTGTGGTGCTGTCACCTCGCCGCACAAAATCGTGGTTCCCGACAGATCACACTTCACCGAACCCCTCCCAAGACTCTTCTTGTTCTTCGCCGGTCCCTTCAACTTCCCTTCGCTGAAGGAAAGCAGAATTGGCCGCATGACTCACCAGCACAAAGGTCATTCATGAAATCGGGCGAGGGACAAACGAAGGGAAAAGCGACGGTCGGCAGCGAAAACAGGACCGCAGGTGACGGCTGATGAAAAGTAGCGATTTCAGGGCAGTAAATGTCTTGTGGCAGCGGCGGTGGACAACAAACAGCCGGTAACCGACGTTTTGACATGAAGTGGTCTTGGGCAGAGTGCGAGTGGCAGCCAGTGAGGGACAGCAGGCGGGGAAGAACGAAAGACTGGCGGGCACATCGATGATAGAGGAAGATTGAAGAAAACGTGAACAACAACAGATTAAGCTTAAACTGAGAAACAAGTGTTGTTTTGATAGGTGTGGCAGAAATTCAATTCTTTGACATCAATAGGAAGTAGTGAACGGCAGTAGGCAGTGAAGGATGAAAGAAAGATTGGCACGTCAATGTTGAAGCAAATTGAGGAAAACGTACACAACAGATTAAGTCTAATCTGGAAAATAGTGTCGTTCCAGTGATGCAGCAGAAAATCCAAATCTTTGACATCAACAGGAAGCAGTGAGCGGTAACTAGAGAGGGGTAGCAAGTGTCATCTCAAGTGATTTAGCAGAAAATCCAATTCTTTGACAAAAAAAAGATTTGAATTCGAAAATGAATTAGGATAGGCGAGGATGCAAACACAACAGAAAAAGCCTAATCTGGGATTTGAGCTGTTGGAGATGCTGATGGCAATGGAGAGGGCACACACAGCGGAAGACAGTTATTTAATCGGCCGGCAGTAAGGTGTGCAGATGAACGGCGGCCATCCAGTAACAGGAGCCAAGGCAAAGGTGGTGAGGGCAAAGTGACAAGCAGACGGTGAAAGGCTGCGATGTCTGAGTTGGCTGCGGGAAGTCGTTGACTGTGAGACGATCCATCGAAGCCGCAGCAGTTATAAGCCAGAAAGTGGAGCTGACGGCGACGGGCTGACGACAATATCATGGCCGACGGACAGAGTTCATGCGGGCGAAGGAGAAACCAACATTGGATGAGTCGTTCGGAGCAGTCTAAGAATTTGCCGTGAACGAAGACGGTCTTCGGTGAGGAAAGCATGATCGAGCAAAAACGGGCGAAGTGATGTGGGAAAGAAAGAAAAGCGTGACCGTACAGGTGCATACTGGAGGAAAAAGACGACGGTCTACCGTAGGTAGACGCTCTTAAAGGAGGGTGGGGTAAGGTGGTCTGAAGGTTAGCAAGACTGTCTCATGTGCCAGAGGTTCAGGTTCAAGTTCGGCCTCAGCCATCCCTGGCATTTTCGGGAAGAGAAGGGCCCTGTGATGTCTCGTACTCATGTTGATTGTGGCATGTAAAAGAACCTAGGAATATCCGATGGGATTTACCGAGCAAAATTGTCCCCCTCTCCTTCTGGCACCATGGCTACGGCTGAGAATGCGTCAAAATCCTAAGCTCTTAAAGGAGGAGTGTGACCCACATGCACACTTGGGTTGCGCCGCTGAGCGGATCAATCAAATTAAGAATCCTCCAGGGAAAGAAAGCAGCCTCTTGGAAAGGAATGCTAAAATTCATAGGTAATGTTTATTTCCGAACGGCACTAGAAAAAAGTTGTATTGGCAAAAGTTTGATTCAGCACAATCTACTGGCCGAAAAATGTCAAAATGTTGAAATATCTAAAATATCATGTAAACCTTCTTTTTGTGCAACAAGTCTCAAGCTTTCTTTTTGCACTAAGTGTACAAAATAGGGTACACCCGGCAGATACAAATAAAAATTGAGAAATTGTCTTTTAAGCAATTAAGGAGGCTTTATAGTAGGGATGTGCCGATTATCAGATTCATATCGATATGGCCCGTTATCGGAGGTAATTCCGATATATCGGTACCGCCGATGTACACTTCCAATGTGCCGATATACCGTATTGGATCACATACAAGCCGCACTTTTTTAGATGTATACGAAAACGACGATAGTTTCGCTAAATATTGGCCGATTTTGACGTTCAAATACATCATTTTAACCCTTTATCCGCCAGTTTTCCAATGGTGTAAACCAGAAGTCATTAGCTCCACCCGTTCTGAACTTATACCTAGTTATAAAAAAACCATTTAACTACATTTTTCAACAAACGTGGCTTACAAATAGATAAGAAAAACTGCTGGTCGCTGGCATTTTAGAACTAATATATCATAAAGTGCTCGTCTGTTGTTAATTAATGAATATCAACATTTTTACATCTTTACAATTGTGCAGAAAATGTTTGGCTGCATGTACTTTTTTTGTGGGGTAAGGTCTGGGGAAAATGGCTGCAGGGGAAAAAGCTTTGTACTTTTAAGTTTTTAATTTTCTTTAATATTTTTATGATGTTACATTAAATACAAGTTTTTTTCTTGTGGTAGGCTACATCGGCAGCAGAAGCTGTATTACACTCATTTTTTTGCAAATAATCATTATTTAGTGTTATATCGGCAGTTATCGGCATTCCGTTTTAACAGTAATCGGTCTCGGCACATCCCTACTTTATAGCTTAGGCCCAAAATCTGTAAATAACCTGCCTCTAAATTGTTAGGGCACAACCCTTACAAACCGAAACCGACCTTGCTCTACATGAAAGCCATATTAACTACCTCAAGGATTTAAGTGGTAATTTTAAAAGTGCGTTTCTGGAGCTACGTAGTGCTAACTTGTTTACAGCCAGACGTGGGACAGCTAGCCCTCGTACTGGGAAAAATAAAACACCAAGACATTTTCACGTTTACTTTCGACCTACTTTCCAGTCATTTTGGTAAGGTCAACGATCCACTATTGCCTTTAAAAAAATATACATACAGATGAGCAGAATCACCCAAGGCTGAAGATGACGATTCATTAACGCAATAGGCTTATAAGTTTTAGTTAAGCTACCGTAAAGCTCTTGCAGCAAATTCAGCTGATGAGAAAGATTTTTTTTTTTATAAATAGACCTACGGACAGAGAGTGAAAACGGATCCGGAAGCCAACGCATTTCAGCTATTTCAGTGCTTTTGAGACTTCTAGGAAACTAATTTTGAGTAATTTTCTCAATCCCACTCAACTCCGTAATTTGTTCAATTTCAATGAATTTTTTTTTACGCTTTTGGGTGGGTGGGGTCGAGGGGGAGGGAGAAGTGGCGTAATACTTGTCACGTAGTGTAAGCGAAGGCTACCTTGCCGTAACGAACGAGGAAAACCAGAATATTCGGAAAACAAAAGGAAAAAAAACAAGATGCACTAACACTGCATTAGTAATTCGACGTGTCGTATGGTAGAATACAAAAAAATCTGTAATTGACGTATGAAGTTGGAACGGTCGACACACCAACAGGACACTATTAAAAAATCTCAATGCATGGTGTACTGAAGAATATCTACTATATTGCACATTATATTAAAAAAAATGTCTCGTAACTTTTGCTACTACGATACGGCAAATGAGCCAGAATCTTGTGTGCGACGATGCAATCACTGATGAGATAAGTTTTCATCGGACGCTGATATTGGTATTTTTACAAAAAAACAAACTGAAAGCTTCGTTGTTGTAGTTTCCCGTACCCGTTGTTCTTGTTCATCAGACTTTTACATTTTTTAAATCTTCGAACACCATATTTCATACATTCAGCAGGTAATTTGGTGGTGGTGGCGGTGGTGGGGGTAGGAGAAATCATTTTGCGCTGAGGGTACGTCAGGTTGACTAAATTAATTTACACTTTTTAGGTGTATTAACAAAAGTTAAAATATTCACACGAAAACTGTGACAAAGTCCACCTTGAATATAACACTGCAATTTCATGTGGCCATTTTTGTTAGGCTACTCAATACAAAGTACTTGTTTTACTAGCGTTTTATAATTATCTTTATTATTATTTGTAATTTTAAATCTGTGGTTAAAACTAATGTCGAACCAATAAAACTTACGTGAGTCTTCTTGTTACGGATTTTTAAAAAATCTGAAAGTCAGAGGCCATTAGGAATATCCCGGCCTTCCCT